>PVKV010021145.1:0-24224 GCA_004027835.1 Alouatta palliata
ATTACCATGAGAACAGCACAGGAAAGACTTTTTGGGAGCTACAATTCAAGATGAGATTTGGGTGGGGACACAGCCAAATCATATCACTGTGGTAGAAAGGTCAGGGGACGCCAGCTCTGCCCCAGATCTGCAGAGGAGCTCCTGACAAGGCACAGCTTCTGGATGTCACGACTTCTCCCTTAAACATTTTCAAAAATTAAACCAATGAAAACATAGAATTTCTCACAAAATCCTGATTTTTTGGCATGTTTTCACATTTTCATATTTTTTAAACCTCAAAAAATAGTTTATGCTTTTAATGATAATATTAAAGTTTCAATACAGAGGTTGGGGTTGGTGGAAGACATGAGTCAACGAAAGCATGGAAAATTGACTTTGTATTTATCCTATCAACAACCTAGTTTGTTAACCAAAAGTCACTGAAGCTACTCGTCCTTTTACAAACTTCCCTATGATAATTCTTTTAATGTTGGTTCTTTTATGAGTTCCGAAGTTATTTCAAAATAGTTACATTGTTGCTTCACTCCTTTCCATCTATTTCTACCCACCAAGAATATTTTGACAAAAAATAAAAAGTGTTTAACAACAAGCTTTCGGAGGAGGGGTGGGAAGCCCTACTATAAACATGTATCCACTTCTGTGGTTTAAACATCTCACCCACGTGGACACCCAGCTACCAAGCTGACATCATTGACCAAGCTGTTGGCAAGAGCTGTGTGCAGTCGGCTCTGTGCCCCATAGAGCAGGCTCCAGATCACTACTGCGTGGATGAAAAATACAGCTTCTTGTATTAATTTCCCCAAAGGTACATGTATTTCAAGATGCAGTTTTTAAATATCTTGAATGTGGGACAAACTCAACATTTTGGATTAAAGGCTATGTTTCTTGAAACAGTTGATCTTAAACTATCTTTTTACTGTGAGTACTCTTGTTTCTATCGTAAATACAGAACTTACACAAAATAATGAATCCTACAGATAGCAGGCAGTCAAGACTTCAGAGTTCTTATTCATATTTCACCACAATTAGCTTAGCAGTCAATGAGAAATAGTAACCAGATGTCTAGATTGTTTCTGGTTTCATCTGTGTATACTGAAATTTTTAAAAATGGCATAACATCTACATATCATAATCAATCTTTGCTTCTAAGATTCTAATGAGTTTATAGGAGAACTGTTAATTGGAGAAATAATTTTCTAGGACTTGTTTTATTTTGATTGCAGAAAAAGTAAACATTTTGTATGCATCATATATAAGTTGGTAAGGTTATCTAGGAGTTTGTTTTTATGAATGAAATATGCCCATATAAGCTGTCATTTTTTACATGATTACCTAGAAGCTTAGCTATGATTTCTTTTTCTTTGACATCTTCAACACTACTGGATTTTTATTGAGTGGCCACTCTGCTCTCAGCATTTGATGAGGTGCTGCGGAATATTTTGGTTTGTAGAAGACATAGATTTTACCATCAGGAATTTGTGGAACATGAGAGAGTGGAAAGAATTTTGGTTTTTGTAGCATTGTGGTGAATATCAGTTGTCGTATTAGGATTTTTCAGAGAAACAAAACATATATATGTATATACAGACACACTCACATATGCACACACATGCACACAAGTATATGTGAATATAAATGTATATATATATAAATATACATGTATATATATAGGTTACATATATAGGCTTATATAGGTTTATATATTTGTAACCTATATAGGTTTAAATAGGAATATATATAGCTACAGTACTTGGTATCTCTCTCTCTCTCTCTCTCTCTCTCTCTCTCTCTCTCTCTCTATATATATATATATATATATATATATACACATACATACACACACTTATATATAGAGAGAGGTTTATATATTTATATGTGTGTGTATATATGTAGCTAGATATCTATATATGAGATTTATTAGGGGGATTAGTTCACATGATTACAGAGGCTGAGAAGTCCCACTCTGGGCCTTCTGCCAGCTGGAGAACCAGGGAAGCTGATAGTGTCACTCAGTCCAAGGCTGAAGTCCGTGGAACCAGGAGAATCTATGGTGTAATTTCAGTCCAAGGCTGAAGGCCGTGGAACCAGGAGAATCTATGGTGTAATTTCAGTCCAAGGCTGAAGGCCTTGGAACCAGGAGAATCTATGGTGTAATCTCAGTCCAAGGCTGAAGGCCGTGGAACCAGGAGACTCTATGGTGTAATTTCAGTCCAAGGCTGAAGGCCTTGGAACCAGGAGAATCTATGGTGTAAACTCAGTCCAAGGCTGAAGGCTTGAGAACACTGAAGAGCCTGGAGTTCTGATGTCCAAGGGCAGGAGAAGAGTGTCTCAGCTCCAAAAGTGAGAGAAGTGAGCACATTCTCTTTCCTCTGACTTTTTGTTCTGTCTGGGCCTCAGCTGACTGCATGGTGCCCTCCCATATGGGTGAAGGTGGTCTTCCCCACCTAGTCCATTCAGACCCACACACTAATAGCCACTGGACACACCTTCACAGACACTCAGAAATAATGCTTTGCCATGGGAGTCCTCACCCCTTCACTCATGGAGTGGTACTGGTCCATGGCCAGTTAGGAACCGGGCCACACAGCAGGAAGTGAGCATTACCCCCTGAGCTCTGCGGTCAGTCAGATCAGCAGATTCTCACAGGAACATGAATGCTGTCAGTCTGAATAATTTGAACTGGAGACAATGGGGATATATGGGAACCTTCTGAGTTTGGGATTTCTTTTTTTTGTTTGTTTTAATTTTTAAGATAGCACATCCTGGTTTATTGACATTCACTGGCAAAATGAATTATTCAACATATGAATTTCTGTTAAACACTGAACATAGATAACAAGAACAGACACTTTACAAAAGAAAACATATGAGGCCAACAAACATGAGAAATACTCATCATCACTGGTCATTAGAGAAATGCAAATCAAAACCACATTGAGATACCATCTCATGCCAGTTAGAATGGCAATCATTAAAAAATCTGGAGACAACAGATGCTGGAGAGGATGTGGAGAAATAGGAACACTTTTACACTGTTGGTGGGAATGTAAATTAGTTCAACCATTGTGGAAGACAGTGTGGCGATTCCTCAAGGACCTAGAAATAGAAATTCCATTTGACCCAGCAATCCCATTACTGGGTATGTATCCAAAGGATTATAAATTGTCCTACTCTAAGGACACATGCACACAAATGTTCATTGCAGCACTGTTTACAATAGCAAAAACCTGGAACCAACCCAAATGCCCATCGATGATAGACTGGACAGGGAAAATGTGGCACATATACACCATGGAATATTATGCAGCCATCAAAAACAATGAGTTCATGTCCTTTGTAGGGACATGGATGAACCTGGAAACCATCATTCTCAGCAAACTGACACAAGAACAGAAAACGAGTTTGGGATTTCTATGATCAAAAGCCGTTTTTAAGGAAGAACAATCTGATGAGAGTGTGCAGATTTTGTCTGTGTTCCTTCAGGAAATAGTCTCTGCTGCAATTTATGACAGGCCTGCTATCAACATTGCGGGGCTTGGGATAGGGGTGCAGATGGAGACTCACACACTACATGTTTCTTAACATTTAAAAGTTATAAACCAAACTATTAATGACTACAACAAAAATTCCTAACATTTGTCCATAATCAGTATTTGTTCATAAAACAAAATAAAAATATATGTAAAAGTATATGTTTTAAGACTGAAGTTGGAAATGTGAAATCATTCAAATTGTGGATTTGATTAGAGTAATTTTCTTGCTCATATTTACTGTTTTGATCAATAGCTAAATTTTCACAAAATAAACTTATAATGCCCTGTTCTCAAATTTTGTGTGGGTCATGAACAGACAGAATTCTGTTCATCTTTACGATTTTCAGTTTTAAAGAATCCAAACAGGCTCTTCTCTGCATATTTTCTGTTGCTATTTCCATTTTTTTCTCTAAGCTGCATTTTTATAATTTCTATTTCTAGCAAAATACCAATTTTCATCCATTCTTGAGATGCAAAGCAGGCCCTTTGTAGGGAAACCTTGCCAACCAATCCCTAATCTAAAGGATTAAAAAGGAAAATATAGTTACATTCATAATAGGAAATTTGAACATTTTACTAATAAAATATAAATTTAGACAAATTAAGGTCAAAAAATTAAGGCTATTTTTCATATTTTTCAATAGTACTATTTTTCTTTTAAAACACTCAAAATTATTAAAATTAAAAGGCAAAATTAATGAGTATTCAAAAATCAAAATTATTCCAATAAAGTAAAATGTAAAATTTGTTACAAAATTTAATTAAATACTTTTATAAAAATGAATGCATTTCCTAATGCTAGTGTTTAATGTATCTCTAGTTTGGTTAAAAAGAATCATTATTATACTGTATGAATGCTACACCTGGAATCTGTGTTATAATTCCCTCATGGTGACTTTAGGCCTACATATATAGAGAGATTGAAGAGTCATCTGAATTGCTTATATTACAGAATGTTACAGAGTCTCCCTCAGCTCCTTTGCACAGGCGTTGCTAATGCCATGCTAATTAATAAGAACCTGAACAAGCCCCAGCTGGAGCTGGCTTCAGGCTCTCCAAAAGAGGGTGTGGCAGGTGAGCGGCCTGAACCCGGAGCAGCTCGGGTCCTGACTCATCTCTGATGTCGCAGGTGCAGAGCTCACATCCTCAGGGCACTTAGGAGCGCTGCCTTTGTTTGGAGGATAAAGAGCAGAGGTGTGGGCCCTGCCTCCCTGGGCCTACGCAGGAGAGCAGCTGCCAACGCTGAGCTGGCCCCTAGGACCCAGGCTCTGTCCGCCAGGATACAGCTATTTTTCTGGTGTTTATTCTCTGCAGGGCCCGACCGACCCCCGCCTCTCGCAAAAATGTGAGTTAACTCTAATTTTAAATGATTTTTTCCTCTCCATCTGGCTTAGCACCACAGATTGCTATTCTGAGTTTTAATCTGCCATTTGTCCACGGGTGGCATGGATTGTCAATATCAACAATAAATTGAAGGGAGGAGGAGGCGGCCCTGTGCTCTGGTTGGCTGGTTAACAACTCTTGAGAATTTTTTCAGACGGGGCTTGCTGTGTAGATCTCCACCAGGACTGAATAACGAGAGATGGTCCGTCCTTCTGTTCCAGTTCAGCCTTTTTCACCTTAGTGAAGTAATTGCAGACAGCTCTAGAGAGACAGGGCAAGAATATTTGGTTTCCAGAGAAAATAACAGAAGAGCTCCCAGTAATTCCCTAAATGGAATTTGGAATTACGACCCTCCCTGGCTCATTGAAGCATTGCTAGCTCTGATTCTGGGCTGCTCTGGCAAGCTGCATGTAATACTTCCATTAATGCCACATTACATTGCAGCAAGCAAAAAGCCAGAAAGATTTCCTTTGCAAGGGTAAACCAGCCTTTTGTCTTCCTTACTTACATTCTAGGACCTCACCACAAGATAAAAATAGTTAATCATTTTGGATGTTTAGAAATGTCAGATCAGAAAGACAAAGATAGAAATCTAAATTAATGTAAGCCTGGGCTGAGCTGCTCTGTGTACATGTCCATTGAACGGATGGAAAAGACTTTGAAACAATTTATACTCTGACAAAATGCCAGTAGTGGTATGAAGCACGTCATTTGTGTCTGCCTCTTCCGCTCCCCTCTCGAGTAGCCTTCCACTGTTTCCTGAATTTCTAATGTTCAGTGAGGGACTGTATTGAGCTGCTCATGTGGTATGAAATGAACTGAGTTTTTGTGCTAACAGGGATTACGTTAGTCCAGCCAGAGGCATAATCGAATATGCAGAGGTTTGGCTTGTGGTTATCATTTGCATGAGGTCAGAGTGCCATGAGCACCTGAAACTAACACATCATCCAGCAGCATTGGTTCTGGCCTTTGGACACGCACCAGCCTCTTGTCCCCCAGTTCAAATAGTACGGAGGCCTTGGGTTGGTCTTTCTGGAATCCTTGAGTGTCATTGCCCATGGCTGTGCCTGCAGGGAGAAGATGAGCTTGGGGCTGTGGGGGAAGGCTGTGGACACACCACTCCTGAGCTAGCTGTAGTGCAGCAGGGTGGGAAGGAGTGACCTGGAGTCAGAGGGCCTGGTTTCAGGTCCTGCTCTGTGCCTGGCTGTATGACCTTCATCATCCAGCTTGGAGTCTCTGAGCCTCAGTTTACTTATCTGAAAAACAGGCTGCCTTTTCCCTAAGATTCTTCAACAGATTAGTAAATCTACCTTAGCTAAAGGCCTTGTTGCACTAAACAACCCTTGATATATATGCTAGATATAAAACCACCTTTGCAAAATTATGACAGAAAGAGAAACCTGACATAGTTGACTCCATCTTGCTTCTGATCTCTAAGCTGCCCTTGGTCATTCCTGGGTGTAGGCCAAGCTAACTTTGGGAGGAATTTAGTTTCTAGTTTAACCTTAAAGCAAAGAAAATAACAGCCCTTCCCAAAACTAAATTGCCTTTGTAAAACTAATAAAAGCCCACAAGGTAAGGATTATGAGAGGGGCCTGAACTCTGCTAAGACATAGGCATAGTTTCTATAATCCTTTATTGCTCAGGGGTCGTGTGGCCGGACGTCACAAGATTGTGACTTCCCCAGTTGCTCCTATAGATGACATCACTGTAATAGAACCTAAGATTGGTTTTTGGAGCTGTCTTTCAGGCTGATTTCACCTAAACTCGTGATTCATGGCTCAACTAATCCTGCAGCTCCATTCAGAGGTGGAATAAGTGCATAGAGAGGTGTGGACTGTTCTTCACACTCCTATGATTTCACCTCCAATCAGTCAGCAGCACCCATTCCTTAGCCCCCTGCCCACCAAATTGTCCATAAAAATCCAAGCTTGAGGCTTCAGGGAGACTAATTTGAGTGTTAGCTCAGTTCTCCCACATGGGCCAGCCTCCTGACAATTAAATTCTTTCTCCATGGCAATGATGCAGTCTCAGGGAATTCCTTTTGTCTATGCAGTGGGCAGGAAGAACCCACTGGGGGATGATAGACCAAGGTGGGATCTAGGGAGCCTTGCCATTTCTTTAGAAGAAGACATCGCACGGGATGAGCAATGCATCCTCAGTGCAAGAGGCAGTGCCCACATCTCTTCGGCATCATGCAGGCAGGCTCTGGCTCCATTGACTTCATCTGTTTCCAGAGGGCTGGGGAGGGTCTCCAGATGTCCGTGAGACCCTAGCCCCAGCCAGTGTCCAGGCTCTTGACACTGTCAAGAGAAAGCATTCAGGGAAGAGTCACAATAAGGCAAAAGGCAAGAAGCTTTTCATACAAAGTGAAGCACACACTTGAGAGTGCAGCATGGCCGGCTGGGGAGAGTGAGCCGTGCACTCAGGAGATTGGGCTCTTTTAATTAGGGAGCAGAATAGCGAGGTCTTCTAGGAAAAAGGCAGAGATTTCTTAGAATTCAGGTGTCACCGATTTCCGTACTAAATATGGCCATGCTCCTTTCTGTCTTGGTGCTGGGGGGTGTGTGATTTAGGATGGTACTGAGCATGTAATTAGATGTGGGCATAGGTCAAACCCAATGCTATGTTGGACTCAGCCCATTTCAGCCGGCTAAGCCCCTTCCTGTTTGTTAGTGTCTCATCAGCCCAGGCTCACCCTTGTCCTGGTAGCTGATTTAACAGCTCTCAGCTCTTGCTGCTGTGAGAAATCACTGCTTGATATTTTCCCATGTCTCCTATGACCACCAAACGTTCCTGTCTCATACTCGTTCTCTCAAAGGGTGACTGGGCAAGTGACCAGGAGTGCCAGGCACGCAGCGTTCATCCTGGGACAGGGCTTGACCTGGATCCCAGTGAGGTCCCGGCTAGAGAGCCCTGGCCAGTCCCCATCCCTGTTCACTGCCACCCAGCTGTGCCAGGCAGCCGTTTAGGGCCAACAATAGAATTCCAGGAACTCTGTGAGTGTTGAGGAAATCAACAGGGAACGTACAGTGTGATTTTAAAAAATCCTTTTGAATTCTAGCATGGTGTTAAAAGGAAAACCCAGCGAAGAATGATTTGTGAATCTGGCAGCCCGCAAAACCAGGACAGGTTCAGAGGGACTCTGGCCTGCCTCATGATGCAAGACTTATGGACAGAAAAACAACAGTAAGGGAAATATGGAAGTGAGGTCAGAAACAGCTGAATTGGTTACTGCTCAGGGTTTGCCTTATTGGAACACAGTTTGAACAGTTGGCTGCCTAGGATTTGCCAAAACTCAGTGATAGGCACAAGAGTAGGTCATTTTACACATCCAGCTAGGTGATAGTTCACCAAGTATGGAAAGACCCTTAGGCTGAGTTTAAAATATGTAAAGTGGCAGCTTTAGGCTAAACCTAACAGTGGCTACACGTGGAAAATGAAAGTCATGGCCCCAAACACCGGGCAGCCTGCTTTCCCCTTTAGTGTGTATTGATGGATTGGGAGTCTCCCGACACCAGGGCTCACCCTGCCTCTCCCTGTAGGGTGATGTGGCTTCACTTTGGCCCCTCCTATGCACAAATTCCCACCCTGTGTTCAGGTTTACCAGGACCCCTGGCTTCTGAAAGGTGGATCCTACTTAGGAGAGAACAGCTTGGCACCAAGTGCTTTGGACTCTGGGGCAGAAGAAACTTCTTTCAGATCTGGCACTTGGCCCCTTCCCACCTGCCTCTGTCCTCCAGGTTGCCTTTTCTGCAGGCCTCCTCCTAGGGTGGCAGAGCCAGGCCTGGGGGTGGGGGTGACTGCTGCATGGCCTGACCTGATCAGTGGTTTCTGGGAGCTTGTTCTGTGTTGGTGCCTGGGAGAGAGCAGCAGGAATGCAAACCTGCCCAGATGTATTTGTCCGTTGAGATCACATTTGCTGAATTTGCTGTGAGCAAAGTTCATAAAAGGAAAGAAGATGAGGAAGGGCTACTGGATTAACATTCCTTTTTCTACAGGGTATTTCAGAAGAGAAGTCCACTAACATTGAAAAGTGGCTCAATTTACACATTTTGAATATGTAAAACACCTAGTGACTAAAGTGAGATATACTTATTTAAAAGTATAAGTACTTTCAAAACATTTTACATATTAAGATAGCAAGACTTGGCCGGATACGGAGGCTCATGCCTGTAATCCCAGCACTTTGGGAGGGTGAGGTGGGCAGAAAACCTGAGGGTGGGAATTTGAGACCATCCTAATCAACACGGAGAAACCCCATCTCTACGAAAAAATACAAAATTAGCTGGACATGGTGGCATATGCCTGTAATCCCAGCTACTCAGGAGGCTGAGGTTCAGTTGCTTGAACCCGGGAGGCAGAGGTTGCAGTGAGCTGACATCACGCCATTGCACTTCAGCCCAGGCAACCAGAACAAAACTCTGTCTCAAAAAAAAAAAAAGCAAGACTCAAATATAAACTTGAAAAATCTGAATTTTATAAAATCAGTAATTTGGCTTCACTGTCTCAACTATTGAAGTTCTTCTGTGTTTAATATTGTGGCTACTTAGCTGAGTAACAGAATATTGAAGAATGGCCCACTATCTCTAACTTGTGAATTAAAAAGTGCCAGAATATCAGACAAAATTATAACTATATTATCGAGAGTTGGATGTGAATGAGTGGATGCTATTCTAGGTTTGAATGTATGTAGTTGTAAGAATGGGAACGTGAATTCAGTACTTGGTGGTGATTGCGGGTCTGGAGGGTGTTTGGTGGGGCTGTCCTGGAGAATGATGATGCCATTGTGTGAATGTGGGGGCAATAATACAAGGGTCACTTGGATGTAGCTTGGCTTGCAAGAGATAAACTAGCACCTTCTTGCCTTTTGCCATAATTATAAGCTGTGCTGCCAGGACTGCGTATCCCTCCTAAGTTGCTGGGGTCATGACCTCAGCATGCCTGTGGCCCCACATGAAATCTGGCTCTTGAGTCCTTGCTTTGTGCGTGACTTCAGCCTGAGTGCTTCCCTCACCCACCCAGCCACTTGGACTCATCTGCCTGGATTCTGACCTCCTCCTGGGCTTCGTTCTTCAACTCATCACACATAATCCCCCTCAACTCCTCAAACACGTACCCCTTCTTCTCTCAGCTCTGACAAATGAAAACACTCTTTCAGTTTTACATTTGTGCTCTCTTGACCTCCATTTAAACTTTTAATTTGGATATCCGGTTGACCTTTGAACAACACAAGTTTGAACTGCACGGATCCACATATATGTGTGTTTTTTTTTTCCCCTATAAATGCAATGAAACATTTTTTGGAGATTTGTGACAATTTGAAAAAACTTGTAGATAAACTGCATAGCCTAGAAACATTGAAAAAAGTAAGAAAAAGTTAGAGATGTCATAAATGCATAAAATATATATAGATACTAGTCTATTTTATCATTTGCTACCATAAAATATGTACAAATCTATTATAAAAAGTCAACATATCTCAAAACTTAGGCATGGAAACACAGACCATACAGGTTGCCATTCATAGTTGAGAAAAATGTAACAAACATAAAGATGTAAAATTCAATCAGAACTGCATGAAGTTAACTAGTGCATACCATGGTAATTTTGTAGCTACCTCCCATTGTCACGGCAGTGATATAAGTATTGGCTGAAAGCACCATGTGACACCTGTTGTCTCTGTGTGAGAAGTTTGTCTGTCTGGTAAGTTTCTCATTGCAGTAAGAAGTGACCCTTGCAGTTCTCACATATTTTTCTTCCTGCAATATTGTACACTTTGTGTAACACTATGGAACCCACATGAAGTGCCTCTAGGGATGCTGGAAGTGGTCCCAAGAAGAAAAGTCATGACATGGTTAGAAGAAGTCGAATGGCTTGAGGTCTGTAGCTGCAGCTGCCCAGCATTTCATAAAGATGATTCATCTTCTAAGCAGGAGACATAAACTGGCAGGATCGATATGGACAGGACAGAACTGGAAATGTGCTTTCTTTTCCTTGTCATTTTCTTAAAAATATTTTCTTTTCTCTAGCTTACTTGATTGTAAGAATACAGTATGTAATACATATCCAAAAATATGTGTTGATCGGCTGTTTATGTAATCTATAAGGTTTCTGGTCAATGGTAGTTAAGTTTTTGGGGAGTCAAAAATCTGCTTGGAGTTTTGAGTATGCAGGAAGTCAGGTCCTCTAACCTCCAAGTAGTTCAAGGGTCGACTGTATTACTATGGGCTCATTTCACAGGTAAAGCGCCCCCAGTCTTTACATAGAACAGTTGCCCCCGACTTCTTTGGCACCAGGGACTGGTTTTGTGGAAGAAAAACTTTTTTTCCATGTCCATATCTACATATATTTATTATACTTTAAGTTCTGGGATACATGTGCAGAACATGCAGGTTTGTTACATAGGTATACACATGCCATGGTTGGTTGCTGCACCTGTCAACCTGTCATCTACATTAGGTATTTCTCCTAATGCTATCCCTCACCTAGCCCCCACCCACCAACAGCCCCAGTGTGTGTAGTTCCCCTCTCTATGTCCATGTATTCTCATTGTTCAGCTCCCACTTAGGAGTGAGAACATGCGATGTCTGGTTTTCTGTTCCTGTGTTAGTTTGCTGAGAAGGATGATTTCCAGCTTCATTCATGTCTCTGCAAAGGACATGAACTCATCTTTTTTTCATGGCTGTATTGCATGGTGTATATGTGCCACATAATTTTTTCATGGACAGTGGGGGATGGGAATGGTTTCAGAATGGTTCAACCACATTACATTTATTGTGCACTTTATTTCTATTATGACTACATTGTAATATATAATGAAATAATTATACAACTCACCATAATGCAGGATCAGTGGGAGTCCTGAGCTTGTTTTACTGCAACTAGATGGTCCTATCTGGGGGTGATGGGAGACAATGACAGATCATCAGGCATTAGCGTCTCGTAAGGAGTGTGCAACCTAGATGCCTTGCAAGCACAGTTCACAGTAGGGTTCGTGCTATGAGACTGTAATGCCTGGGCTGATCTGACGGGAGGAGGAGCTCTGGGCATAATGTGAGTGATGGGGGGTGGCTGTAAATACAGATGAAGCCTCACTCACTCGCCTCTGTTCACTTCCTGCCATGCAGCCAGGTTGCTAACGGGCCAGGGACTGGTCCCAGTCCATGGTAAGGGCTGGAGACTCCTAGGGTAGAAGATGGTGATAGTGAGAGAAGAGTACAGGCTCTGACATGAGATCTGCACTTGCTCTTTTCTTTTAGTCCAACCACTCCTGGCAGTTTTGGCAAGCTGACTAACCTCTCTAGGTTTGAGTGGGGATAAGAAAACTTATGTAACAGTGTTATTAAATGATAAACTGGAAAGTGCCTAGCAGAGTTTATAGTTGCTGCTCAGTAAATGATGGCTATTTAATGGAGTTTAATAAGCTTTTTACGAAGGTGTCTTTTTCTTAGCACCAGGCATTCAGAAAGTACTCAATGCATAGTCCTGAATTTTGAATCTATCTCTAACATGATCTAGACTCAGGGCCTACTAGATGCATCCATGTTCTCAGACACAGTATCCTTCTGTCAGCTCCTGGAGTGCAGGGATGTTGGTCTGTTTTGTTCCTGTTGTATCTTCAGCATCTGGAACTATGTCTAGCACATAATTGGCACTCAATAAATATTTATTGAATGAGTCCCTGCTGACGACATCTCAATTCTGTGACCAAAGCTAGCTCTATTCTGTTGTTTTTATTTCCTGAGTACATATTAATTCAGGGTGAAGAAGAGATACAAGAATCTTGCCGCCAGAGCTCTTGATCAGCAGGACATTTGGAATTTATCTCTGTTTTTCATAATCCTCAAAAATGGGGTGATTTATATGTGGACTGATCCAGGTGTTCCTGATTAACCAGCACCATGGAGGCAATGTGAAGTTTTGAAAACAGCACTCCTTTGTAATTTAAACACAAAAACGGGGTTCACTCCCTGTTATGTGTGTGCAGTGCTCTTCTACAAGACAAGCACGGCAGGCTGATTGGTCTGCTTATGACGGTCACTTGACAGACCGAGCTTCCTTCTAAGTGCACTTTAACTGGGGCCCCAGCCTGTTTTCCTGCCCCACTCACATGAATAGCCTTTGTTGCCTGACTTTCCTAGATAGGGTAGAGATGCATATTTCTTCCAAATTATATTTCATTCCAACCAGTTTCTGACAAGGTCACGGTTCCCCTGTATTTTCCCCGTATGGTGAGGTAACGATAAAAGGAAGAGCCTCTGTTTCGCAGTTGTTAACTGTGATCGAGACTCAGCTTAGTTTCCTCCCTGCCAAACATGGAAACAATGAACTTTCCTGTCACTGTTTGAATTGTAATCTTGTTTGTTTTTCATTTAAAAAGATGTTAGAGGCATCCTAAAATGACACAGTGTCTGAAAATCAGGGTAGCCCCAGTGGATGGTGTGACCCTGGAGAATCCCTCATAGCAGGCTGTCAACGTGACGAAGGACAGTGCTGCTGCTGAACTTGAGTCATTTTCTTGCTTTGGAGGGTAAAGATAAAACCATCAGATCAGCTTTGTTTGGCCCAAGAATTTCCTTTTGTTTAGATGCTGAAAGAACTGCAGCTAGCGGTGAGAATTTTTTAAGATGTGAGGTGGGCAGCTACAGCTGTGTACTCAGAAGTCTATGAAGTAAATGTCAGCAGAGACACAATTTTGGGCAGAGTGGTACTCACTTGAGTAAAACTCCTATGATTCACAAGGTAAAGGAGGGTAACCTATCTGTTAATGACAGGCTCAATTTATTAGAGTAAAAGCTGGTTAGATTGGTTTTATGTACTCAGGCAAGCAGACCTAGGAGGTCCTGGCCAGCTGTGCCCTGTGTTCCAGGGTCTGGGGTGCTTTGAAAGTTTCAGTGGTATTGGTTTCATGGCCATTGAAAAATTAATGCGTTTTAAATATCCAGTACGATATTGCTAACAAATAATTTTTCTTAAAAGAATTCTACCTTGGGCCAGGCGCGGTGGCTCATGCTTGTAATCCCAGCACTTTGGGAGGCTGAGGTGGGCGGATCACGAGATCAAGAGATCAAGACCATCCTGGCTAACATGCTAAAACCCTGTCTCTACTTAAAAAAAAAAAAAAAAATTAGTTGGACGTGGTGGCGTGTGCCTGTAGTCCCAGCTACTCGGGAGGCTGAGGCAGGAGAATTGCTTGAACCCGGGAGGTGGAGGTTGCAGTGAGCTGAGATCGCGCCACTGCACGCCAGCCTGGCGCTTGGCGACAGAGTGAGACTCTGTCTCAAAAAAAAAGAAAAAAAAAAAGAATTATGTGAATTTTCTTAAAAATCTGACCATAGTAATATAATGCTGATATGCACATTTTAATTTAGTATCGGGCTTGTGTAACAATAGAGTAGGTGAAATTCCATAGACAATGAAGTACACGTGTATAATTTTGACAATTTATGGAGCAGTCATTCTATCAGTTACCAAGAAATATCCAAGTCTCACCTTCTCCCAACTTCTAATTGGTTAAGCAGTTGCAAGATGAAATTGCGTAGTATCGAAGAAAAAAACAGAAGCATGTAAATAATATCATTGTAGCTCATGATGTTTGTCAAATATATCCTTTTACATCCAGATGTCTTCTGTTTTTTCAAAAAAAAATCTTTAAGATATTTTTAACTGTGCTCATTGGAATTTCTGGATTATGATAATGGGCAGGGAGATTTTTATCTGTTCTGACTTTCTACAGCTTTTTCTTTCCTTCTTTTCATTCCTGAAAGGTGCCATAGCTCTTCTGGGAGCATTGGAAACAACAAAGGCTCATCATCCCAACTGGTTAGTCCTTTGGATGGGGTCACTGTTTGGCTAAAAGGGTGCAGGAATCTTCTTGAGATCTTATACTAATGGTGGACAGTGTCCTTGTTGCAAAGCTAGGGGAACTGGATGTGTGTGTCTCACTTTGAAAAACTCCTTTAAATAGCCAAAATTTCATCAAAATCTGATTTATTTAAAATCTTTTTTTTGCATCATTTATTTACTCGGTTGATAAGCTGAGAACATTTATAACTAACCTCTGAGTTTTAGCAGTTTTTAAAGATGAAGTATTGGTGTTTTGTCATTTTTCATAATGTGACTTAAATATGATCCATCTAGGCACTAGATTTAAAGATGAATATACTTGATGATTTATTTGCATTGCTTATTTCCACTTCTTACTTCAATGTATTAAAAAATCAATTGTGAAAAAAGGTTCAGAAAGTGTAAATGAAATGTTAAGTGACCTACCAGAATTATACCATACATTGCGTGAAACATTTAAACAGTGAAAAAGTAACTGTTTACAAATATATTAAAATGTTATTAAAAATTATTACCTGAATGCAGTTTTAAAAGTGTGTTCTTTGTTAACAATTTTCCAATTTCTTTCACATTATATTCAGCATAAAAATCTTTCCTTAAATTGAAAATAATGTAAAACTATGCCATGAGTACTGCAGCTCAAGGTTTAATGGTGCAACTCAAGGTTTAACAGCAACTCAAGGTTTCACTGCAATTCAAGGTTTCACTACTCAGCATAGACACTTGCTCTAGAAGCTAAATACACACAAGTTATACATCTTATCAGTGCCTTTGTTAATGTCAAATCATGCTGCTGATTATTCTGTTAGCTTAGTGTTATTTAAAATGTATAGTATAATATCAAAGTTTATTGTAATGCCATGTTTAGATTTTTATCAATATAATTGATAATGAACTATATTTATTTGAAATTATAATTGAAGAATTTTGAAAAATGTATACACTCATGAACCTGCCACAAATGTCAAAGTGCGGGACATTTTCCTCATCCCTAGGTGTTCCTCCTGTCCCCTTGTTATTCATTCCTTGCTCTATCCTTGGCCCCAGGGAGCTCCTGGTCACCTGTCTGTCACTCGGTTTCATATTCATAAGTGAAACTCTACAGGATGTCCTTTTTATGTTTTGTTTTTGGCATTTTGTAATTGCTGATACAATATGTATTTTTTTTCCCCCAGAAACACTGTTATTTGGGTGTGAATCTGCAAAATGAATTCTTTCCATCATAGGGGAGAGCACACTGGACTATACCTGCAGTTCTGTCCCCAGTCCTCGTGTATTCATGTTTCAGGGCTGCTAAAGGAAGCACCCCAGGCTGAGTGTCTTTGAACAATAGAAATTTATTCTTTCACAGATCTGAAGGCCAGGATTCCCAAATCAAGGTATTGGCAGGGCCGTGCTCCCTCTGGGATACTGGGCAGAATGTATCCTTGCCTCTTCCAGCTGCCGATGTTAGCTGTCCGTTCACGGCATTCCTTGGCAGTCTCTCCAGTCCCTCCGAGCTCTGCCCTTGCTGTCTCTGTCTCTGTGTGGTATTTCCTCTCCTTCTAAGGACACTAGTTTGTTGGACTTAGGGTCTCCCATAACCAGTCTGACCTCATCTTAACTAATTACATCTGCAAAGACCATTTTTTCAAAATAAGGTCTCATGCACACATAACAGAAGTGAGAACTTAAACATGTCTTTTTTGGGGGACACAATTCAACTTATAGCACCCAGTTCTGTCATCTGTTCAGGATTCTAAATATCTCTGGGATGCTTGTTTTAAATGATACCCCCATAGAAAGCCCAAAAATCGCCAGCAAAAGTTTCCAGGACAAAAGGCAAGAAAGGATCTGGTAGGATGAGTTCTTACTAGTGGGCAAGACTCCAATAACAGGAAGACTGAGGCCAAGGGTTTGACTGCCTGGTGCAGCCCCATGCATCATCCCAGCAGCCTACTGTCTTACGATGGGTACCACTGAAAGAGAGAAAATGCAGCATCACAGAGAGGTTGGGTATCTGGAAGGACGAGAGTGTGGGCACAGATGCAGTTTCAAATCTAGTTGCCACATTGAAAGAAATGGAATAAAATAGGCACAATCAGTTTTAATGATATAATTTCTTCAACTCGATTTTCCTAAAAATTATCATTTCCATGTGTAATCAATATAAAAATATGAATGAGCTATTTGACATCCTCCTTTATGTAATAAGCCTTCAAATCTTGTGTGTATTTCACATTTACAGCACATCTCAGTGTGGTGCTCAGTAGCCTCACCTGGCCAGTGGCTGCCATAGTGGGCAGTGCTGTGTTGGCACAGCACTGGGGGGTGTCCTTTTGATATGAGTGATTTGTGCCATTTAAACATCAGTGACCAGATCCCCAATGATTGGAGCCCATTGGCTGAGCCGGTCTCTATGGAGTGATGCACAGTTTGCAGAATGTTTCAGACAAACCATCTCTGTCTTTGCAGTGCACCTGTTGAAAGGGGTGTCATGATGAGGAGGAGGAGCATGAGGGTGGGGAGGATGATTTGGCAAGTGGGAAAATAGACCAGGAGCATTTGTTTTGCTTGCCCAAAGGCATTCATTAGGAAGTGGTAGAGTCAGGATGGAGGCTCACGCAGAATGGGTCCTCACCCACCTCATCTGCCCTCTTGCCACCAGGAAGATGAGCAGTAGGACTGGATGACCTCTCACAGCCCTTCTGCTGCTAGAACTGCCTGGAGTTCTCCATCTGCACCATCTTTGGCCCAAACGGTGTACATGCAAACAGGCTATTTGGCAGCCAGTCTTCAATGCTCACAACAGCTGTGAGTTTGGGCTCTCTGCATTTCCATAGCTTCAGTGTTTGGCTGGAGGAATGATTAATGATAAAAGAAGAAAACAAATGGTCTGAAATCCAGATACTTCAGCCAAGTATCATATGGCTAAGTCCCAGTTGTTATAAATAATAAAATAATGACATCACTCTCCTCTGTGATCCAATATGCTGTGAGAGGAAAACAAATTACTTATCATTTGCGAGTTCTAGCTATGTTTTATATTGTTTTACTTCTTTTCAATGTGTTTTTCTCAGTTGTTTCAACACGATGAGCTATATTCCTGTCAGTTTCATCTCAGCATTCAGCATATAAAACATTCCTCAGCTCACTTGCAGATACATTTTATTTGCTTTTCCAATTGCTGAAAAAGCTCAGAACACAGTCGGAACTTAATTCCCCTGATCCCAAAGTTCTGGTGACATAAGAGGGTGAGTACTTTTGAAGAATTAGATGCCACAGCACATCTTCAAGGACACATCCCTGAACCTGAAAATAGAAAGCTTTGGAAAGCAAACATACAGAGAACGCAGTCTGAGGAACTATATTTCACCATTTACTTTAGCCTGGTTTAAAAATTTAATCAGACACATGAGTAGTTTATTTTGAAAAGGCACCAGTTTCCCACTGAGTAACAAAAGCAACATTCATTCATTCATTCATTCAGCCACCTGCATTAAGCGCTCCCCAGGTGCCAGGCTTGTGCTGGGTTTTCGTGAATTGGACCTGAGTCAGAATCCTCATCTTTAAAGAGAGTTTAAGAGACTGGAATACATATAAACAAATACATGCTTTTAGACCCAACAGTCTAAGTGTAAAAGTAACAGGTAAAAAGAGTGAAAGTGAAATCTGCATAGCCTTTTGTATGTGACAGTGCACTTTCAGACACATTATAACATTTTCTTCTTTTTTTTTTGAGATGTGGTTTTCTCCATCATCCAGGCTGCAGTGCAGTGGCATGATCACAGCTCACTACAGCCTCAAACTCCTGGGCTCAAACGGTGCTCCCACCTTAGCCTCTCAAGTATCTGGGACTACAGGCAGGTGCCACCACTCCCAGCTAATTTTTAAAAAGATTTTTCTAGACACAGGTTCTCACTATATTAACAGGGCTGATCTCGAACTCCTGGCCTCAAGCCATCCTCCCTCCTTGGCCTCCCAAAGTGCTGAGATGACAGGTGTGAGCCATGGTGCCTGGCCAAGGTTTTATTCTTGTAACTGCTTTGTGGTGTGTTATGTCTCCACTTTCCAGATGAGGGAAGGAAGGCTCAGAGCCGCATCGAAGCTTCCTCGGCAGGGACGGCAGTCACTGGGAACCCTGCCCTTCCCCGGAGGAGCCGCTTCTCCCCTGCCCCTGACTGACTGTTCAGACCTACTTTGTGGATGGAGTTGAGGCCCTTTCTCCAGTTCCTGTGTCAATATCTTCTGAATGATCTACAGCTACACTTCTCTTTCCCTGCTTTCATCTTGTTCTAGAAGTTGAGAGTTGACAGGGAAGCTAAGTGTTTGATTTCATTTAATTTAACAACTTTAAATAGCCACTTGTGGCTGGTGGCTACCTCAGTCTTTTTCCACCTCAGCTCAGGAACCACCCTCAGCTCCCAGGGCTCCATCTCTTCCATGAACAAATCACAGGCATGTGGAGGCTGCCACTCTTGGTCCCAATTCCAAATAGCCAGAAAAGCGTCTCTAATCATCTGAGATCAGGTCAGATACTCCCTATCTATGTTATTTTACATATTTTACCCTTTATATGAGTTTCTCCCACTAGACTGGAGTAGCCTTGAGGGTAGGAATGGCGTCTTGTGTATGCTGTCTTCAGAATGCAATGCAGCCTTTGGCAGGAAAAATATATTCACGACTGAGTTCAGCTAAGAAAGTATTGGATACCTAATATGTTCAAGGTCTTATGCCAGGGACTCGACAAAGAGGACGACAGACCTAGACCCTACTCTCGGAGAACTCACAGTCTAGTTCCATCGCTGGAAGACGCTAATGCAATTTAATAAAATCACAGGAAGAGCCTAGTATATTGCAGGCAACGAGGAAGTCTCAGAAGGGCGTTTCTGGGCTGAAGTTTGTCTATCAGTGTGTCCAAAGAGGAGGAGATTAACAAGATTTGAAAAGGGAATATGAAGGAATATGTGGGAGTTTAGTGTGGCCTATCAGGGTGATGAGTGTTGAGTCTGCAGATGGAAGCCGGGGTAAGTCATCCAGGACTCCGTAGGCACGTGCAGCATTTGAGCTTTATCCTAAAAGCAACAGAAAGCCATTGAACTGTACCAGACAGGGCGATGAGAGCCAGATCTGTGTTCCATGAGGCCATTTTGACTCCACGATGGAATACAGATTGGAGGGGTGGGGCAAGCTTTGGGGCTGTTTATAGGTTTTTGGAGGCTGTGGAGTAGTCCAGGTGGGATAAAGCTTTGGATGAGGATTAAGGCTGTGGCAACAGAGAACAATGGGTGGACTCACGATGCGCGGAGTCGCCTGTCGGTAAAAGCCGGAGAACGTGGCATTGGTGGACATGGGAGCTGAGGTAGAGAGGGAGTCAGTCAGGGGTCCCTCCAGATTCCTGGCTTGGGCAACATCTGGAAAAATTCAGTTGCCCACCAACCCTGGCAGTATGGGAGCAGGAGCTGGCTGGGGCTGAGAGCAAGGAGTTTATTTTTGGATATGCCTAGTAGGAGGGCCTGTGGAGGTGACTAGGGGACAGCTGAACATAGAGTTACTGTATTAGTTTGCTAGGGCTTCTATAACAAAGTACCACAAACTAGGGGGCTTAGGCAGTGGACATTTATGTCCTCACAGTTCTGGAGGCTGGAAATCTGAGATCCAGATGTTGGCAGGCTGGTTCCTTCCGAGGGCAGGAGGGAGGCTCATTCTATTCTCTCTCCTTGCTTCTGGAGGTTTGCTGAAAATCTGTGGCATTCCTTGGCTTATGGGTCACTGCCTTCGTGTTCACACGGTGGTCTTCCTGTGTGTGTCTGTCTCCAAATTTTCCCTTTTCATAAGGACACCAGACATAGTGGATTAGGGGTCCACCCTACTTTAGTATGACCTCATCTTAGCTAATTACATTTGCAATGACCCTATTTCAACATAAGGTCACATTCTGAGGTGCTGAGGGTTAGGACTTCAGCATCTGAATTTTGGAAGAACCCGATTTGCTGTGGTATGAATATCTGTGTCCCCCCCAGATTTATATATTGATGTCCAAATGAAAATGCAATAATAGTAAGAAGTGGAACCTTTAAGAGGGAATCAGGTTATGAGGACACAGCTCTCATTGGGAGTAGTGCCCTTAGAAAAGACGTGAAAGGGATCTGTTTGTGCCTTCCATCATGTGAAGACCATCTTTGAAGCCAGAGAGAGCCACCCCTCATCAGACACAATCTGCTGGCACCTTAATCTTGGACTTTCCAGCCTCCAGAAATATGAAAATAAATCTTACTTGTTTCTAAATTACCCAGTCTAAGGTATTTTGTTATAGCAGCAGGAATAAACTAAGACACAATTTGACCCGTAACAAGGTCAGCCGGAGGTGTAGTCTTCGGATTTGTTGAGGTCACTCAGAAAGTGAAAGTGGAGTCAGAAGAGACACCAGCTTGCTGAGGAGTTTCACCCTCTAAGGCTTAGGTCGAGGAACAGGAACTTAAAGGGGAGTTGAGAAGGAGCTCCCAGAGAGGAAGGGAAAACGCAAGGAGGGTGTAAAGTAGCAGAAGATGGGGAGGTGGGATCAGTAGAGCCAGATGCTCTTGACAGTCCAAGGAAGTTGGAATAGGGCAAGGCCTGGTCAGATTTCACATACAATGGCTCTAGGCAGGGTTCAGAATGCAGAGAGAGGATTTGGCCTTTAGAGGAGACACAAAGCTTCCTTTGTGTAGAAGGAGAAATCACAGCAGAGGATAGAAAGTGAGACACTGCATGGTGTATCTGGGCATTGGGACCTAGTGTGACATGGGTAAGGTGTAGTCCAGGGATGGGCATATTAGGAGTTGAGGCTGAAAAACGTGATGGAGACGTTATTACGAAGGTTGCAATATGACAAGCTGAGGATTGGGATTTCCACACTTTTAATGGTTCTCTAATGTCTAAAGGATAAAGATCTTATAGGATTCGGCATATGCTTTGTATCCAATATTGTCTCAATAAATATTGTGGATGTGCTTGGCTGAACTTGATTGGGCTACCTCTGCCCATCCTGACCTTGTCCTTTGAATATATGAGAAGTTTTGTTTGTATCAATGTAAATGCAGAGTTTTCCACTGGCAATAAATCTCACAAAGAATCTTTGTATTTAGGATTTGTTGACGATTACTCAAGTGTAAAAGTTATCGATGAACTCACAAATGGCATAGTCTAATCAGTAAATCTACAGAAGGAAAAGAAGGTGCTAAAGTCATTATTCTTTTCAAGAAAATGGAGTCCTCTTTTTCTCTGAAAACAAAAATTATGCATGCTGGTTGTGTAAATTACCTGTGAAAGCATAACACTTTAACTGTATAATAATCCCTCTAATCCCAGCACCCAGAGTTGATGGCATTATTGATTTGATGTAATCTCCTTGAGTAAAGAGTCTGGAGGCTCCACTTGTAAAAGTAATCACAAAGACAGGAGTTCGCTGAGGCTACTCATCAGTCTGGCCCTGCAGGAGATCTGACGTTTACAGCCACAATATGTGAGCAGGGCTCTCTCTTCCATCATCCTCATGAACAGAAAGGTGGCATGTCTGGATGGCAGAGAAAGGAAGCAAGACCTGTATCCCTCAGCAGCTGTTTCATCCTGAGGCCTTGGCAGGACATGCTTTCCAGCCCAGGGTGAGGAGCCAAGGCATGGGCCAGCCTGCTGAGCCTTGACTCCTAGGTAGGCAGGAACTGGGGCGTATTAGCCAGGGTTATATACAGGAGAGGGGATTTATTAGAGGGGATTGACTCACATGATCAGAAAGGTGAAGTCCCACTTGTGACTTGTGTCAACTTGATTGTATTGAAGGGTGCAAAGTATTGATCCTGGGTGTGTCTGTGAGGGTGTTGCCAAAGGATATTAACATTTGGGTCAGTGGATTGGGAAAGACAGACCCACCCATAATCTGGGTGGGCACCATCTAATCAGCTGCCAGCATGGCTAGGTTAAAAGCAGGTAGAAGAATGTGAAAAGACTGGACTGGCCTAGCCTCCCAGCCTACATCTTTCTCCCATGCTGGATGCTTTATGCCCTCAAATGTCGGACTTCAAATTCTTCAGCTTTGGGACTCAGACTGGCTTCCTTGCTCCTCAGCTTGCAGACAGCTTATTGTGGGACCTTGTGATCCTGTGAGTTTAATACTCCTTAATAAACTCCCCATTATCTATCTATCTATCCTATTAGTTCTGTCCCTTTAGAGAATTCTGACTAATACATCCACCACAGGACATCTGCAGGCTGTCTCCCTGGCTCCCTAGTGCTGTTCCTGGGGAGGCTGGTGGCATGGCTCAGTCCAAGTCCAAAAGCCTCTGAACCAGGGACGCCTGGCAGTGTAGCCCCTAGTCCAAGGTCAAAGGCCTGAGAGGCCCCAGGAAGCTGCTGGTGCAAATCCCAGAGTCCAAAAGCCAAGGAACCTGGAGTCTGATGTCCAAGGGCAGGAGGATAAAAGGAAGTCTTGCTTGGCAAGGGAGCTGGCTGAGCACTCTCCCTTTCCTCCTGCTTTCTCCGAGCTTGGCCCCCAGCCCACAGGACGGTGCTGTCCCCATTGAAGGCAGGTCTTCCTCCTGCAGTCCACAGGTATATGCTCAGCCCTTGCTGGAAACACCCATACAGACACACCCAGAAGCAGAGCTTCACCAGCTGTCTGGGCATCCCTCAGTGTCAGGTTGACACCTGTTACCAACTGTCACCTAGAGTGAGGGGAGTCTTGCGTGGCTCAGTAATCAAAGATGCAGGGCTCTGCCTGGTCCATCTCAAGGGTCTGCTGCATGGTAGCTGTTGTTATTAGCTTATTGGTTGATTTCTGCTCTCATAGTTTGTCTCCCTGAGATTTTGCAGGAGGCACGTGGAGGAGAATGTGTGGGTACAGGTCCTGCCTCAGCCTGACCCACTGGCTGGTGCACCCTCCCCATGGTGTGTGTGCAGCTCGAGGCCAGGCAGTTAGTGCATTTTATAGCTGCACGTTTCTGTAAGTATATGGCATTTAAGAAAAATCCTTTCTTGGCCAGGCATGGTGGCTCACACCTGTAATCCCAGTACTTTGGGAGGCCGAGGCAGGAGGATTGCCTGAAACCAGGGGTTTGGGACTAGCCTGGGTAACATGTCAAGACCCTGTCTCTACAATTTTTTTAAAATTAGCTTGGCAGGGTGGCACACACCTATTGTTCCAGGTTATATTAGTCCATTTTCACAATGCTGATAAAAACACACCCGAGACTGAGCACTTTGCAAAAGAAAGAAGTTTAATTGGACTTACAGTTCCACTTGGCTGGGGAAGCCTCACAATCATGGGGAGGAGCAAGTTACATCTTACATGGATAGCAGCAGGCGAAACATGAGAGTTTGTGCAGGGCAATGCTTCATTTTAAAACCATCAGATCTCATGAAAATTTATTCTCTATCATGAGAACAGCATGGGAAAAACTGGCTCCCATGATTCAGTTACCTCACACCAGGTCTCTCCCACAACAC
>PVKV010021145.1:24324-38327 GCA_004027835.1 Alouatta palliata
AAAAAAAAAAAAAAAAAAAAAAAAAAAAAAAAAAAAAAAAAAAAAAAAAAAAAAAAAAAAAAAAAAAAAATCTGTTTCAGGCTCGTATATCTTGGCCACTTTTTAAGACATTGAGAGGACATTTTAGGGCTACAGAGGAGGGTGGCCTTCTCAGCTATAAAAATAAGTCTGTTATTTTTCTTTAATTCTAAGTGGCCCACCCTAGGGCTTCCTTAGGATCCCATGAGGTTATACATGCACACACAAAGCAGAGGTGTCTGACTTTCAGAAGGTGCTTAGGGCATCTCCACTGTCCTCATTAGACCTGGCACCTACCAGAGCTTTTCTCCTTTGAGAATTGGATGCACTTTGTAGGCATGGGGAGAACCAGAAGAAATTCCAGTGTTGAGGCAACTATCCTACCATTTGTTAGGGAAGTCATTTAGTTCAATAAAAGATGCAGAAAATTAGAGAAAAAATGTTTGTTTTGCGGATGGAGGTAAAGAATAATCCTTCTTTATAGATTGTTTTGCAAAGAAAACTCTGCCCAGTGTTTAGAACACACACTTTTACCCGCCCTTCTAGCTGGATGAGTTTTACCAGATATCCTCAAGCAAAGGTATTTTATGGCAGGATTGTTTGTGGGTAGGACTTATTTGCAGAATTTTCATATTCTCCTAAAGAAAACTGTTGCTTTTTTTTTTTTTTGGCTCCTGATAATTCTGCTCATTGATAAGCTAAAGATATTTCTGGGTAGGAGGCATCATTTTGTGTTTTCTAAGCAGCTCTGTGCACTTTCTTTGTTGTTTTGGGAGGATTTATGTATATACATACATATACACCGAAATATCTGCATGTGTATGTATATTCTACCATAAATGGTGTGGAAATTATTAGTGTATATTGTTTAAAGTCTTCAGAGTTAAAACCCTTTTCCAGCTCTGTACATGTGCTGATGTTAAGCTCGGCGGTGGTTTCCAGAACGAGGCCTCCTGGCACACCATTTTCACCCTTCCTCCTTTCACTTCTTCATAATAACATCCATTCAGATAATTTCAGGAACTGTAAGAAATCTCTTTATCTATTGGAATCCTATAATTAGATAATCATGTGTTTTACCCATGTGCCTTATATCTGGCCTTTGACTCACAAATACTTATCATGTTCTTTTTTCAATGTGACTTTTCTTAATTTTTCTCATAAAAGTTGTCAAAGATGAGCCCTTGGCTGAGCTGGACCACAGCCTTTGTAGTAAATAAAAAGTCATTTTTGTTTTTCTGTTTACAGATCCCAGACTACAGCAGCCATTCCTCATGCTATTTTAGAGTCACTGTGTTGAGTTGATGACTGTAAATTAATGTAGAGGCTGAGACATACTACAAGCTAATGATGTTGAAAGTGTATGTGAAACTGCAGAGAAAGTATAACGATTTTGGACTAATAACCGTTGTAGCTGGAGTGAAAAACGTTCTTCCTAACCATGCAAGTTTCGTCGTTTTTGCTTAATGAGATAAGAATAAGGAAGTTGGATGCTGAGCTTCTTAGAATTAATGGGATCAGGGCTGGAGTGAGGCACGTCCGCTCTCAGTGTATAAGTGTGCTGTGCGACTCCTTTCTCAAAGATCTGGGATTAATAGCTGCTGTCTGGCTATTCCCTGAACGTGCCCTGTGTTTTCATATCCCCTACCTTTACTCATGCTGTTCTATTAGGAAGCCTTTTCCCCCCGCTCCTTTGACTGATCAAAACCAATTTGCCCTTTGAGGCTGCCTCAGAACCGATCTCCTCTGGGCCAGTTGTGTGTTTCTGGACAATGTTGTTAGTATTTCAGCGGGGTTTTCACCAGACAGAGCCTGTCTCACTAGGAATGTGCCTGTCTCCTGCTCCTGAACTCTTTGTTTATTATTTTTTATTTCTACCCTGGCTCATTAGAGACAGGATCAGAGCTATATCCAGGCTGTGAGTCCTGTGCATGTGGGGCTTTCCTCATCCCTGTGTGACCAGATGCGGGACCTGGCACCCTCAGTGCTTATTAGGTGCACTGACGTGTATGCCCATGGCCCCTTTCCAGAGTCTCATTTCCTGGGAAAATCATTAAGACAGAACAGGTCAACCATCCATTTAAAACCCTAGGCATAAGCGACTGGTAGCTGATTCTATTTTTAATGCTCTTCAAGTACCTTTTTTTTTCTAGACTAAATGAAGAATGGTTATGGATTAAATACAGGGATGGCAAAAAATCAAGGGATGTTCCCTTTTGTACAGTCAAGCCAACCAGATTGCCATAGATTAATCGTTGCGATTTGGTGTAAAATCAACTGTACAGAAATTGGCTGTGTCCACTTGGAGTACAATTCACTGGGCTAAATTTTATGCTTACAGACAGACATGGCACTCCTGTTTGTTTTAGCAAAGGTTACCATTATATATCTCATGGCAGAACTTTGCCCATGGGATCTTATTATTTTTGAAGCATGTTTAGTGTTAATTCTTTTTTTTTTACCCAACTGGAGATAATATCCTGAAAGGAAAGAATATTTTCTCATTAAATGGCCCAAAATGAGTAAAGATCACATGGAAGGAGGGCCATTATCTAAAAACTGTTCTAAGGTTATTTTGGTTATTTGGGGAAAAAATATGAAAAGTAAAGATATAGAAGCATAATAGATATAATAACCAGGTAATAATACAATATAAAAACGCTTTGGATTTTATCTTGTTTTGAAGCTTTATCAACTATTTCCCTGGTATGTATAACATACAATAGCAATTAAAAAAATCTTAGTATGATTTCTTTTATAAGGTATAAATATATATCCAGAAAAATGAAGAGTTTGAGATGACAATCTGTGGTTTTCTAATTTTTTTCTTCAACTTTTATTTTAAGTTCAGGGGTACATGTGCAGGATGTGTGGATTTGTTACATAGGTAAACGTGTGCCATGATGGTTTGTGGCACAGATCATCCCATCACCTAGGTATTAAGCCCAGCATCCACTAGCTACTCTTCCTGATGCCATCCCTCCCCTCATACTCCCCCTCCAGCAGGGCCCAATGTGTGTTGTTTTCCACCATGTGTTCATGTGTTCTCATCATTCAGCTCCCACTTATAAGTAAGAATGTACAGTGTTTGTTTTTCTGTTCATGTGTTAGTTTGCTGAGGATAACAGCTTCCAACTCCATTCATGTCCCTGCAAAGAACATAATCTCTTTCATTTTTATGGCTGCATAGTATTTCATGGTGTATATGTACCACATTTTCTTTATCCAGTCTACCATTGATGGGCATTTAAGTTGATTCCATATCTTTGCTATTGTGAACAGTGCTGCAATAGACATACGTGTGCATGTATCTTTATAATACAATGACCTATATTCCTTTGGGCATATACCCAGTAATGAGATTTCTGGGTCAAATGTATTTCTGTTTCTAGTTCTTTAAGGAATCACCACACTCTTCCACAATGGTTGAACTAATTTACACTCTCACCAACAGTGTAAAAATATTTCTTTTTTTCTTACAACCTCACCAGCATCTGTGTTTTTTTTTTTTTTTTTTTTGACTTTTTAATAATGGCCATTCCGACTGGAGTGAGGTGGTATCTCATTGTGGTTTTGATTTACATTTCTCTAAATTCTGATGTTGAGCTTTTTTTTTTCATATGTTTGTTGACCTTATGCATGTCTTCTTTAGAGAAGTGTCTGTTCATGTCTTTGCTCACTTTTTGATGGGGTTGTCCTTTTTTTGCATACTTTCATTTAAGTTTCTTGTCAACTCTGGGTATTAGACCTTTGTCAGATGCATAGATTGCAAAAATTTTCTCCCATTCTGCAGGTTGTCTGTTCACTCTGATGACAGTTTCTTTTTCTGTGCAGAAGCTCTTTAATTAGATCCCATTTGTCAATTTTGGCTTTTGTTGCAATTGCTTTTGGCATTTTTGTCATGAAATCTTTGCCTGTGCCTATGTCATGAATGGTGTTGCCTAGATTTTCTACTAGGCAATACTATTGTGGGTTTTTATGGTTTTGAGTTTTACATTTAAGTCTTTAATCCATCCTGAGTTAATTTTTGTATAAGGTGTAAGGAAGGAGTCCAGTTTCTGTTTTCTGCATGTGGCTAGCCAGCTCTCCTGGCACCGTTTATCAATTAGGAATCCTTTCCCCATTGCTTGTTTTTGTCAGGTTTGTTGAAGATCAGATGGTTGTAGGTGTGTGGTCTTATTTCTGAGTTCTCTATTCTGTTTTATTGGTCTATATGTCTGTTCCTGTACCAAAATCACACTGTTTTGGTTACTGTAGCCCTGTAGCATAACTTGAAGTCAGGTAGCATCATGCCTCTGGCTTTGTTCTTTTAGCTTAGGATTGTCTTAGCTATTCAGGCTCTTTTTTGATTTCATATGGATTTTAAAATATTTTTTTTCTAATTATGTGAAGAATGTTAATTATAGTTTAATGGCAATAGCATTGAGTGTATATACTTCCCAAATTACTTTGGGAAGTATGGCCATTTTCACAATATTCATTCTTCCTATCCATGAGCATGGAATGTTTTTTCATTTGTTTGCGTTCTCTCTTATTTCTTTGAGCAGTGGTTTGCAGTTCTCCTTGAAGAGGTCCTTCACATCCTTTGTTAGGTGTATTCCTAGGTATTTTATTATTTTTGCAACAATTGTGAATGAGAGTTCAGTTATGATTAGGCTCTTGGCTTGCCTGTTGTTGGTGTACAGGAATGCTTGTGATTTTTGCACATTGACTTTGTATCCTGAGACTTTGCTGAAGTTGATTATTAGCTTAAGAAGCTTTTGGGTTGAGATGATGGGGTTTTCTATAATAGATATAGGGTCATGTCATCTGCAAACAAAGATTGTTTGGCTTCCTCTTTCCTATTTGAATATGCTTTTTTTCCTTCTGTTGCCTGATTGCCCTGGCCAGAACTTCCAACACTATGTTGAATAGGAGTAGTGAGAGATGGCATCCTTGTCTTGTGACTGTTTTCAAGGTGAATGCTTCTAGCTTTTGCCCATTTAGTATGATATTGGCTGTAGGTTTGTCATATATAGTTATTGTTATTTTGAGATGTATTCCTTCAATACCTATATTGAGAGTTTTTAACATGAAGGGGTATTGAATTATACCAAAGGCCTTTTCTGCATCTGTTGAGAGAATCACGTGGATTTTGTCTTAGTTCTCTTTATGTGATGAATCACATTTATTGAGTTGCATATGTTGAACCAACTTTGCATCCCAGGAATGAAGCCAACTTGATTGTGCTGGATAAGCTTTTTTTTTTTCAATACATTTTTGGGGAACAGGTGGTGTTTGGTCACATTAATACATTCTTTCACAGTGATTTCTGAGATTTTTGTGTACCCATCACCTGAGCAGTGTACACGGTATCCCATGTGCAGTCTTCTATTGCTTATGCCCCTCCTATGGTTCCCCCTAGAGTCCCTAAAGCCCACTGTATCATCCTTATGCCTTTGCATCCTCATAGCTTAGCTCCCATTTATGAGTGAGAACATATGATGTTTATTTTTCATCCCTGAGTTACTTCGCTTAGAATAATGGTCTTCATTTCCATCCGGGTTGCTGTGAATGCCGTGATTTCATTCCTTTTTATGGTGGAGTAGTATTCCATGTTATATGTATGTGTGTATATATATCACATTTTCTTTTAAAAATATTTTATTTTCAATTGTGCATACATAGTAGGTATATATATTTATAGGGTATGTGAAATGTTTTAATATAGACATGCAATGCATAATAATCACATCATGGAGAATGGGGTATCCATCCCCTCAAGCATTTATCCTTTGTGTAATAAACAAAACAATGATACATTTTTAGTTATTTTAAAATGTACAGTTATTATCGACTGTAGTCACCCTGTTGTGCTATCAGATAGTAGGTTTTGTTCATTCCTTCTAGCTATTTTTTGGTACCCATAAAAAATCCCCACTTCTCCTCCATGTCCCCAATATCCTTCCTAGCTTCTGATAATCATTCTTCTATTCTCTATGTCCATGAGTTCAATTGTTTTGATATTTAGGTCCCACAAATAAGTAAGAATACGTGATGTTTGTCTTTCTGTCCCTGGCTTATTTCATTTAGCATAATGACCTCCAGTTCCATCTGTGTGGTTGAAAATGACAGGATCTCATTCGTTTTTTCTGGCTGAATAGTACTCCATTGTGAATATGTACACCATTTTCTTTATCCATTCATCTGTTGATGGACACTTAGGTTGCTTCCAAATGTTGGCTGTTGTGAACAGTGCTGCAACAAAGATGGGAGTAAAGATATCTCTTTGATATACTGATTCTTTTCTTTTGAGTATGAACCCAGTAGGAAGATTGCTGGATCATATGGTAGCTCTATTTTTAGTTGTTTGAGGAACTTCCAAAGTATTCTCCATTGTAGCTGTACTAATTTACATTCCCACTAACAATGTATGAGGGGTCCCTTTTCTCCACATCCTTGCCAGCATTTGTGATTGCTCGTCTTTTGCATATCAGCCATTTTAACTGGGGTCAGATGATATCTCATTGTCATTTTGACTTGCATTTCTCTGATGATCAGTGATGTTCAGCACTTTTTATGTGCCTGTTTGCCATTTGTATCTTCTTTTGAAAATGTCTATTCAGATCTTTTGCTTATTTTTAATTGGATTATTAGTTTTTTATAGCATTGTTTGAGCTTCTTCTGTATTCTAGTTTTTAATACCTCATCAGATCAGTAGTTTGCAAATACTTTCTACCATTCTGTGGATTGTCTCTTCACTTTGCTGACTGTATCCTTTGCTGTACAGAAGCTTTCTACTTGATGTGGCCCCATTTATCCATTTTGGCTTTCATTGCCTATGTTTATCGCATACTACTCAGGAAATTTTTGCTCAGGCCACTGTCCTGGATGGAGAGTTCCTCTAATGTTTTCTTGTAGCAGTTTTATAGTCTGAGGTCTTAGATTTAAGTCTTTAATCTATGTTTTTACTTCAATAGGTTTTTGGGGAACAGTGGTGTTTCATTACATGAATAAGTTTTTTAGTGGTGATTTCTGAGATTTTGGTGCACCCATCACACAAGTAGTGTACACTGTACCCAATGTGTAGTCTTTTATCACTCACACCCTTCTCATACCTCTCCCAGAGTCCCCAGGCCATTGTATTGTTTTTAGGCTTTTATGTCCTCATAGCTTAGCTCCCACTTATGAGTGAGAACGCGTGATCTTTGGTTTTCCATTCCTGACTTACTTCACTTAGAATAATGGTCTCTGATTCTATCCAGGTTGCTGCAAATGCCATTCTTTTATTCTTTTTTTTTTTTTTTTTTTTACAGCTGAGTGGTATTCCATTTGCTTTATCCACTTGTTGATTAGTGGGCATTTGGCCTGGTTCCATATTTTTGCAATTGCAAGTTGTGCTGCTATAAACATCCATGTGCAAATATTTTTTTCATATAATGATTTCTTTTGCTGTGGGTAGATATCCAGTGGAGGGGTTGCTGGATCAAATGGTAGCTCTACTTTTAGTTCTTTAAGGAATCTCCACACCGTTCTTTCATAGTTGTTGCACTAATTTACATTCCCCCGAGCAGTGTAGAAGTGTTCCCTTTTCACCACATTCACACCACCTATTATTTATTGACGTTTTTGATTATGGCCATTCTTACCAGAGTAAGGTGGTATTGCATTGTGTTTTGGTTTACATTTCCCTGATAATTAGTGATGTTGAACATTTTTCATATGCTCGTTGGCCACTTGTATATCTTTTGAGATTTGTCTATTCATGTCCTTAGCCCACTTTTTGATGGGATTGTTTGTTTTTTTTTCTTGCTGATTTGTTTGAGCTTTTTGTAGATTCTGGATATTCGTCCTTTGTCAGGTGTATAGGTTGCAAAGATTTTCTCTCACTCTGTGGGTTGTCTGTTTACTCTGCCAAATATTCCTTTTGCTGTGCAGAAGCATTTTAGTTTAATTAAGTCACATCTATTATCTTTGTTTTTGTTGCATTTGCTTTTGGGTTCTTGGTCAAGAAGTCTTTGCCTAAGCCAGTGTTTATAAGGGTTTTTTCAATGTTATTTTCCAGAATTTTTATGGTTTCAGGTCTTAGATTTAAGTGTTTGATCCATCTTGAGTTGATTTTTGTATAAGGTGAGACATGAGGATCCAGATTCATTCTTCTACATGTGACTTGCCAATAATCCCAGCACCATTTGTTGAATAGGGTGTCCTCTCCCACTTTATGCTTTTGTTGGCTTTGTCAAAGGTCAGTTGGCTGTAAGTATTTGGCTTTATTTCTCAGTTCTTTATTCTGTTCCATTAGTCTATCTGCCTGTTTTTATACCAGTAGCCTTGAATGGCCTTTTGTATTTCTGTGGTTTAAAAATATCTCCCATTTTATTTGTAATTGAGCTTACTTGGATCTTCTCTGTTATTTTATTGATTAACCCTACTATGGGTCTATCCATTTTATTTATCTTTTCAAAGAACAAGTTTTCATTTTATTTACCTTTGTATTTTTTTTTTGTTTGTTTCAATTTCATTTAGTTCTGCTCTCATCTTGGTTATTTCCTTTCTTCTGCTGAGTTTGGGTTTGATTTGTTCTCATTTCCCTAACTCCTTGAGGTGTGTACTTAGATTTTCTATTTGTGATCTTTCAGACTTTTTGATATTGTCAATGCTATAAACTTACTCTTAGCACCACTTTTTTCTGTATTCCAGAGGTTTTAATAGGTTGTATTACTATCATCATTCAGTTCAAATTTTTTTTTTTTTTTGAGATGAAGTCTCATTCTGTCATCCAGGCTGGAGTGCAGTGGCACAATCTTGGCTCACTGCAACCTCCACCCCCCAAGTTCAGGTGATTCTCCTGCCTCAGCCTCCCGAGTAGTTGGGATTACAGGCATCTGCCACTACGCCCAGCTAATTTTTGTATTTTTAGTAGAGACGGGGTTTCACCATGTTGGCCAGGCTGGTCTTGATCTCCTGACCTCATGATCCACCCACATTAGCCTGCCTCCAAAGTGCTGAGATTACAGGCGTGAGCCACTGCACCTGGCCCAAAGAATTTTTAAATTTCCATCTTGATTTCTATTTTAAAATTATTATTTCCAAGTTTGTTTTCATTGTCTCAAGGTTTGCTGAACTCTGGATCCAGGCTGTGTCAATAGGGTAGTGTGGTGCTTCCTGTACCTATCTCTGCCTCCTATAGTCCTTTTTATTATATTTTTCTGTTGGACTAATCCCTTTATCATTATATAATGTCTGTCTTTGTCTTTTTTAGCTGCTATGGCTTTAAAGTTTGTTTTGTCTGATAGAAGAATAGCTACTCCTGCTTGCTTTTGGTGTCCATTTGCATGGAATATCTCTTTCCACTTTATTACCTTACCTTTATGTGAATCCTTATGTGTCAGGTGCTGGTTCTCTTGAAGACAGCAGGTACTGGTTGGTGAATTCTTATCCATTTTGCCATTCTGTATCTTTTAAGTGGAAGCATTTAGGCCATTTACATTCGATGTTGGTATTGAGATGTAAGGTACTATCCTATTCATTGTATTATTTGTTGCCTGAATATCTTGTTTTTTTTTTTTTTTTTTTCCATTGTGTTGTTTTATAGGTCTTGTGATGTTTATGTTTTAAGAAGGTTTTTTTTTTTTATTTCAAGGGTTTGTTTCAAGATTTAGAGCTCCTTTTAGCAGTTCTTGTAGTGCTCGCTTGGTAGTAGCAAATTCTCTCAGCATTCATTTGTCTGAAAAAGACTGTATCTTTCTTACATTTATGAAGCTTAGTTTTGCTGGGTACAAAATTCTTGACTGATACTTGTTTTGTTTAAGGAGGCTAAAGATAGAACTCCAATCTCTTCTAGCTTGTAGGGTTTCTGCTGCTAATTGGATAAGTTTTCCTTTATATATTACCTGATGCTTTTGCTTCATGGCTTTTAAGATTCTTTCCTTCATCTTGACTTTAGATAACCTGATGACTATGTGCCTAGGCAATGATCTTTTTCTGATGAATTTCCCAGGTGTTCTTTGAGCTTCTTGTGTTTGGATATCTAGATCTCTAGCAAGGTCAGGTAAGTTTTCCTCAATTATTCCCTTAAATATGTTTTTTAAGCTTTTAGATTTCTCTTCTTTCTCAGGCATATTAGTTATTCTTAGGTTTGGTTGTTTAATATAATCCATAACTTCTTGGAGGCTTTGTTCAATATTTTTGATTTTTTTCCTTGTCTTTGTCGGACTGGGTTATATTGAAAGCCTTGTCTTCACACTCTGAAGTTCTTTCTTCTGCTTGTTCGATTCTATTGCTGAGACTTTTCAGTGCATTTTGCAGTTCTCTACGTGTGTCCTTCATTTCAAGAAGTTGTAACTGTTTTTTATTTATGTTATTTTACTGGAGATTTTTCCATTCATATCCTGTATAATTTTCTTGGTGTCTTCAAGTTGGACTTCACCTTTCTCTGGTGCTTGCTTGATTGGCTTAATAGTTGAACTTCTGAGTTCTTTTTCTGGTAATTCAGAGATTTTGTATTGGTTTGGATCTATTGCTGGTGGGCTAGTGTGGGTTTTTGGGGGTGTTAAAGAACCTTGTTTTATCATATTACCAGAATTGTTTTTCTGGTTCCTTTTCATTTGGGTAGACTCTGTTAGAGGGATTTGAGACTCAAGGGCTGCTGTTCTGATTATTTTGTCCCACAGGGCACTCCTTTGATGTGGTGCTTTCCCCTTTCCCCTAGTGATGGGGCTTGTTGTCAGCTAAATTATAGTGATTGTTGTTTCTCTTCTGAATCTAGTCACCCAGCAGAGCTACTGAGCTCTGAGCTGGTAGTGGGGAGTGTCTGCAAAGAGTCCTCTGATATGATCTGTCTTCAAGTCTCTCAGCTGTGGATACCAGCACCTGCTCCAGTGGAGGTACCAGGGGGGTGAACTGGACTCTGTGAAGATCTTTGGTTGTAGTTTTGTTAAGTGTACTGCATTTGTGTTGATTGGCTTCCAGCCAGGAGGTGGCATTTTCAAGAGTGTATCAGCTGGGGTTGCATAGGGAGGAAACAAGTTTGCCCGAGGTTTGCCTTTCGGTAAGTATTCAGGTTTCTCAGGTGGTGAGCAGAGCCATAGAGCTCCCAACGAATTATGCTTTTTGTCTTTAGCTACTCAGGACAGGTAGAGAAAAGACCATCAGGTGGGGGCAGGGTTAGGCATGTCTGAGCTCAGACTCTTTTTGGGTGGGGCTTGCCACAGCTGCTGTGGGAAGATGGGGGTGTGGTTCTCAGGCCAACGGAATTATGTTTCCCAGGTGATTATGGCTTCCTCTGCTGCATCACACAGGCCGTCAGGGAAGTGTGGGAAAGCTGGAAACCACTGGCCTCACCCAGCTCCCATGCAGCCTGCAGCAGGAAAGGCCAGTATCACTCCCACTGTGCCCAGACAATAGTACCTAATTTATTTCCAGGCAGCCAGTGAGTGGGGCAGAGAACTTGTCCCAGGCTACCAGCCACCCAGCTGAGAAAGCAAGAAGACTTACAGTTCCTTAGCTGTCCTACAGAGACTGCAGCAACAATCTGCCTCCTTCAGAATGTCTGTGGATTCTCTTGGCTTTCCAAGTATGTTTCTCCAGCAGTTTTTGGAGCAAAAGTTGACAGTGTCAGTCTCCACATGCTGCTGTCCATTCGTGCAGGAGCTGCAAGCTAGTCCTGTTCCCTACCTGCAATTTTCCCCAGAAGTTTGACAAGCTTTTTGAGGTGCTGCTGGATTCCACTTACCAGTATTTTATTGAGGATTTTTGCATCGATGTTCATCGAAGATATTGCCCCTAAGTTTTCTTTTTTTTGTTGTATCTCTGCCAGGTTTTGGAATAAGAATGATGCTGTCCTCATATAATGAGTTAGGAAGGAGTCCCTCCTTTTTAATTGTTTAGAATAGTTTCGGTAGAAATGGTACCAGCTTTTATCTCTGGTAGAATTCAGTGGTGAATCCGTCTGGCCCTGGCTTTTTCTTTCTTTCTTTTTTTAGTTGGTAGGCTATTTATTACTGCCTCAATTTCAGAACTTGCTATTGGTATATTCAGGGATTGGGCTTGTTCCTGTTTTAGTCTTGGGGGGGGGGTGTATGTGTCCAGGAATTGATCAATTTCTTCTAGATTTTCTAGTTTAGGTGCATAGAGGTGTTTAGAGAATTCTCTGATGGTTGTATTTCTGTGAGGTCAGTGGTAATATCCCCCTTATCATTTCTGGTTGTGTGTTTTTTTTTTTTTGATCTCTCTTTTCTTCTTTATTAGTCTAGCTTGTAATCAATCTATTTTATCAATTTTTTAAAAAATCCAGCTCCTGGGTTTATTGATTTTTAAAAAGAGGTTTTCACATCTCTACCTCCTTCAGTTCAGCTTTGATCTTGATTCTTTCTTGTCTTCTGCTAGCTTTGGATTTTGTTTGATCTTGATTCTCTAGTTCCTTTATTTGAGATGTTAGGTTGCTAACTTGAAATCTTTGTAGCTTTTTGATATTAGCATTTAGTGCTATAAATTTCGCTCTTAACGCTGCTTTAACTGCGTCTAAGAGATTCTAGTACATTGTATCTTTGTTCTCATTAGTTTCAAAGAACTTCTTAATTTCTGCCTCAATTTTGTTACTTACTCAAGAGTCATTCCAATTTCCATGTAGTTGTGTGGTTTTTGGTGAATTTCTTAATCCTAAGTTTCCAATTTGATTATGTTGTGGTCTGAGAGACTGTTTGCTATGATTTCAGTTCCTTTGCACTTGCTGAGGAGTGTTTTGCTTCCAATTATGTGATCAATTTTAGAGTAAGCACCATGTGGTTATGAGAAGAATGTGTATTTTGTTGTTTTTGGGTGGAGAGTGCTGTAGATATCAAGTCAGGTCCACTTGATTGAGAGCTGAGCTCAGGTCCTGAATATCTTTGTTAATTTTCTTTCTCAATGATCTTTCTAATGTTGTCAGTAGGGTGTGTTAAAGTCTCCCACTATTATTGTGTGGGAGTCTAAATCTTTTTGTAGGTCTATAAGAACTTGCTTTATGAATCTTGGAGCTCCTGTAATGGATGTATATATATTTATGATAGTTAGATCTTTTGGTTGAATTGAACAATTTACTATTATGTAATGCCTTTCCTTGTCTTTTTTTGATCTTTTTGGGTTAAAATCTGTTTTGTTAGAAAGTAGAATTTCAACCCCTGCTTTTTTCTGTTTTCCATTTGCTTGGTAAGTTTTTGTCCATCCCTTTATTTTGAGCCCATGTGTGTCTTTGCACATGAGATGGGTCTCTTGAAGACAGTATACTTATGGGTCTTGGCTCGTTATCCAGCTTACCATTCTGTTTCTTTTAATTGAAGTATTTAGTCCATTTGCATTTAAGGTTATTACTGTTATGTATGAATTTGATCCTGTCATCATGATGCTAGCTGGTTATTTTGCAGAGTTGTTTATGTGTTTGCTTCATAGTGTCACTGGTCTATGTACTTCAGTTTGTTTTTTGTAGTGGCTGGTAATGCTTTTCCCTTTCCATATTTAGTGCTTGCTTCAGGAGCTCTTGCAAGGCAGGCCTGGTGGTGATGAATTCAGTCAGCATTTGCTTGTCTGGAAAGGATCTTATTTCTCCTTCACTTATAAAGCTTAGTTTGACTGGCTATGAAATTCTGGGTTGGAAAGTTTTTCTTTAAGAATGTTAAATATTGGCTTCCAATATCTTCTGGCTTTTGGGGTTTCCGCTGAGCAGTCCATAGTTAGTTTGATGGGCTTCCCTTTGCAGGTGACCTAGCCTTTATCTCAAGCTGCTCTTAACATCTTTATTTATTTATTTATTTATTTATTTATTTATTTATTTTTATATATACTTTTTATTGCATTTTAGGTTTGGGGGTACATGTGAAGAACATGCAAGATTGTTACATAGGTACACACATGGCAGTGTGATTTGCTGCCTTCCTCCCCATCACCTGTATCTGTTATTTCTCCCCATGCTATCCCTCCCCAACTCCCCACCCCCTGCTGTCCCTCCCCTTTTTCCCCCCCCGACAGAC
>PVKV010021146.1:0-38190 GCA_004027835.1 Alouatta palliata
GAGGAAGGAAGGAAGGAAGGAAGGAAGGAAGGAAGGAAGGAAGGAAGGAAGGAAGGGCTGAACCATCAATGTTCTGGCAGATATTCCTTTTTAAGTCAGTGTTAATGAAAGATAATTACTCTTAATTTTCCAGTATCCAGAAATCTCAAATACCTGCAAGTACTTAGTGTTCCTGTGCAACTACAAGTAGAAAATACTCAAAGCCTGAACTTTAATTGCTGATTTATATAAGTAGCTAAACGGGTATCAATCACTTTTCACACTCACAATGTATCACCTCTATGTGATATGATGAGTTGGTATTGCTACAATCTTTGTACTCATAATCACAGCACACCAAAGAAAAACAAATGAAAGTAATTTAGAAAGAGAAGAATAAAAATGCCTAATCATCTTTGCTATGGCATTCATAAACTGCCTCATTTTCAAACTTTTTTTAAGACAGGCGACCCTTTGTTCAAATCTTACTTGGAAGCATACATATATAATTTTTTTTTTTTAAGTGGCTTATCAGTGGGAGCCAAGAAGACATTTTTAAAAGCCAGTCCTCTACAGCATATTCCCTGGGAGTGGCCAATGCCTTCACTAGCTGTAAAAATGCAAATGCAAACCGGAAATAAATGCCAGTAGTTACCAATAATAGCCTTCAAGGCAATAAAATAAAGTGTGTCCACCAAAACACTTTACATGTAATACACCAGTGAGCCATCTGAATGTGTTCGAAAGTGAAGAGTATGCAGTGGGGTCAGGGAATGAATGAGAATGAACCATTTCACTAACAGTTAATTTTAAAATAACTTAGAAGTTAGCTTGAAACTTGACTCAGTTTAGAGCTGGATGGCATCTTAATACTGCCAAGGGGTTCCAGCAAGTAGGAATTAAAATATCATCTGTAAGTGAGGATTGGTTTCAACTTTAAAAAAGAAACTCCCAAATGGCAATAGTTTAAACAAGATGGAGGTTTTCTCTCTCTTGTCAAAGCCGTAGTAAGTGCTCCAGGGGAAAAGGCCTTTATTTGTTGTGGTTATGTGTTCAGGACACTATTTCACAGTTACCATCCCTACCTAGGGATTTATTCAATGTGTTTATCCATCTTTCCAGCTACCCATCCATCCTCTTAATCCTTCTGGAGTAAAGCTGGCCACATAGAGGGTTGATAGTTTATCAGAATACATCATGCTCTAGGAAGTCCCAGGACAGTGACTCTTAACCAATATGCCGCAGCACACGAATGTGCCAAAACTAAGTGCTGCCCCATTTTGGCCAATGTAGAAACTGCTGATAACCGAGGAAACGAAAACCATCTTATACGTGTAAGATAAAAACTGAGTAATCAGAATCATCCTAAAAATCCTTTGAACTTTCAGGACCCGGGCCCTTGAAAGATCACAAGCTAAAAATGAAATTCTTTTATAATTCGTTGTATTTGAGCCACAAGATCGTTTTCCATAGAACAGCAGAGGCCAAGATCTAGTATGGATGTAAAAGAAAAGAGAGTACCATGAGCTAAAATATCTTCCCATTTTTTTGCCCAGTATTTACAGTTGGATTTAAATACAGTAGTTCCTATTTATATGCAGTTTCACTTTTCTGTGGCTGAGGTCTGAAAATATTAAGTGGGGAATTCCGGAGATAAACCATTCCTGTTTTAACTTGGGCACTGTTCTGAGGACTATGATGAAACACTGAGTAGAGCTGTCCCTCTCTTTCCTCCACCGGACGTGAATCATCGTTTTGTCCGTGTGTCCATGCTGTATACACCACCTGCCCCTTACTCACTTAGTAGCTGCCTTGGTTATCAAACTAAAAACACATCATACATAGGGTTCAATACTATTTGCAGTTTCAAGCATCCACTGGGGGTCTTGGAATGTATACTCTGCAGATAAAAGAAGACTACTGTAGTTCCAAAGTATTTATTCCACAGGGGTGAAAACTGGTTCTTAGAGGAAAAGCGGGGGGAGGGGGGATGAAATAAATCTTCCATATTAAAATGGTTTGTGTTGCTCGAAAGCTAGCCCTAGTTGACACAAAACTTACTCATTATTTAAATTCTCTCACTGGGTTTTCTTGAGTGTCACACAAGCAGCATTGATACGGAAGATACAGTAAATGTATATAAGAACACTGCTACAAAAAACTATGCAACAGATGGCTGTGATTGGAAGACTCTATCCATTGCTATATCTCCATGTCACATTGAATGGGCTGTCATTTGACTGCCTGGTGGCTGATCTTTAGAACTTTTGTATGTAGCTCAGGCTCTGAGAATTAAACAAAAATAGTTTATATTTTATTACTTAATTCAAAAGGTTATTTAACACATCATTAGTTATGGTAAGTACTTAAAAGAGTAGGCATGGTGGCTCACACCTGTAATCCCGACACTTTGGGAGGCTGAGGCAGGAAGATCACTCGAGGCCAGGAGTTCAATACCAGTCTAGGCAACATAGAGAAACGGTTTCTCCAGAAAACAAAACAAAACAAAAATTAGCCAGGCATGGTGGTATGCATCTGTAGTCCCAGCTACACCGGCTGAGGTGAGAGGATCGCTTGAGCCTGAGGGGTCAGTGGTGATGGCACCACTGCACTCCAGTCTGGGTGACAGAGAGAGACCCTGTCTCAACAACAATATCTGAATATCAGCTAGATAAAAGTTATTTTCTTATATCAAGGAAAAGTTAAAAGTTAAATTCACTAAAAATTATTTTAGCTAGGTGTGGTAGCTCACATCTATAATCTCAGCACTTTGGGAGGCCGAGGTGGGTGGACTGTTTGATCCTGGGAGCTCAAGACCAGCCTGGGTGACATGGCAAAACTCCACCTCTACAAAAAAAAAAAAAAATAGCTTAGTGTGGTGGCATGCCTTATAGTCCCAGCTACTTGGGAAGCTGAAGTGGGAAGATCACGGTGAGCTGTGATTGTGCCACTACACTCCAGCCTGGGCAACAGAGCAAGACCCTGTCTCAAAACATAACAACTGTTCTATTTGCTAAAATAAGTTTTTAATGACTTTTAAATTTTTTATTACTGTTACCATATATGTGTATAAATTGCTGACTGGCAAATATAATTTGATATACTACAGTTTATGTATGTAAATAAATAACATTAAAAGTCATCGAGCAGATATAAAGTTAAATGTTAATCATTTTAAAATATTACTTAAAAATTTTGCTTATTTATAACCCAGAATTGAAATTTTTAAAAGCTTTACACTTATTATTTTTATGTATACAGCACAGCTACACATATAATACATATATATAATATCTATCTATATATATATAGTATAATGTACATATACAATATATACAGTGTACAGTATATATGTAATGCATCTGTGGTATTAAAATGTTATGAAGGAACAATTAAGGAAAAAAAATGTCTAAAAGAGGCCCTTAGGGGAGAGACTAAGTTTTAAAAGGTTAAGAAACTCTGTTACTACAATATCTATCAGATGGAATATCAAGCTGACCAAGCCATTCATCTTGGAACTTTATTCCAATTTGCTACAAGCACTAAATTATCAGGGAAGCATCAAAACACCCACCCCTCAAAAAGAGTTAAGTGAACATGAGTGGAGAGAACTTTGCCTTGCACATACAAAAGAGTGAGGCAAGAACAGTAAAAACAAGACAGGACTAAGTGACGCATGTGATGACTGCTGAAGCTTTTATAAAAACAGTGCCCATGTTATACCACTATTTCAACTGTGTGGGAATCACTGCTCATTTGTTTAATATTGTCTTGCCTTTTAATTCATTCAAAGAAGCTAAGAAAAATGCTAGGATTTGAAAGCTCGACTTAAACACAAAACAGCAGACATCCAGAGGAATAAAAACTGTTTGCATACAGACTAACCAAAGGTCAGAAGCTTAAAAACTTCCAATTTTTCTTCAACCTGTTGTCTTCACAATCTCTTTGTTGATGTTAACTAAATGTTATCATCAACATGCCAGAAAGATCTCCCTTTATTATAGTCCAGAACGTTCTGTATAAATCAAACCATAAATCGAACACCTTTACTTCAACAAGTTGTTCAATAGATATTTTTCTCGCATATTTCCAAGCTCATGTTACACTAAAACCAGTGTGACGACCAGGGAAACGTCACAACTTCACCCGTATTTTTTAGCATCTGAAATCTTTGACAGGTGTCCTGAAAGGGGAAACAGGTTATGAACTCCAGGTCAAGCCAACGATCATCAGGTATTACTGTAGCAGAAGGAGCTACCCACTGTGTATACGTATGGTACAGGATTAAATGTGCATATTGCTTACAAGGTTATTTTTCATTTCACAAAATGAATTCTGAGCAGCATGAAAACTAGAATTGTCAAAACTAAAGTTCTAAACCTGATGTCTCTCCAACAGGGATCTTGTCACAAGTTAAATTCAAGTTTTCTGTAGAACTGTAAATAATTGAAACTGAACTAGGAAACAAGCTAAAGGGGAAAAAAGCCACAGGCTCAAGTCAGTGCCGCCAATCACACACAAAGCCCACTACATTCTACAAAAAATGATTTCTGCCCCTGATCCCTAGCAACCACATAACTGTTCTAAACACAAAAATATTGAGAATTTTCCTTGCCCAGAAGTGGTTTTTGAAAAGGATAAATGCATCTTAACATACATAATTTAGTTTACAAGAAACCACAAAAACAAAGGGGAAGAAGCCTGAAGAAAAGAAAAAGCATATATATATATATATATATATATATGCCATAATAATCTAATCCAAAGCCACTAAAATATTTGGAGTTGAACCCTTTTGAAACTCTTAAAATGCTCTGCAGTCTGCTAAAAAGTTAAAGGTTCTTTTTTTCCCACTCAGTATTGGCTTTATTCTGTCATCAATCTGACATTCTATCTCACTTTATGGTGTTAACTGCAAGGATGCCCAGCAAATAAGAAATATGTAAGACCTGGCCAGGCATGGTGGCTCACGCCTATAATCCCAGCACTTTGGGAGGCCGAGGCGGGTGGATCACGAGGTCAAGAGATCGAGACCATCCTGGTCAACACAGTGAAACCCTGTCTCTACTAAAAATACAAAAATTAGCTGGGCATGGTGGTGCGCACCTGTAGTCCCAGCTACTCGGGAGGCTGAGGGAGGAGAACTGCTTGAACCCAGGAGGCGGAGGTTGGGGTGAGCCGAGATCGCACCATTGCACTCCAGCCTGGGTAACAAGAGTGAAACTCCATCTCAAAAAAAAAAAAGAAATATGTAAGACCAGGGGACAGTAGCTTTTCACTCTGGCTTCAGCTACAGGCTTCCTGAGTGCTTCTACAGACACTCCCCATGCTGCAGAGGGCTGCCGCCTGCCTGACAAGCAAGGTTACGCTCCAGTGTCAACAAAACTCCTTAGATGAATGCGAGGATCAATCAGATAGGTTTCCAGATTTCTCATAATGCACAGGGTCAAGTATCTCAACAGCAAATCAAGTTCTGTTCCATTCACCCCTACCACCAAACAAAGCAGCACAAAAGGAAGCTTAGTAGCATACATTAGAAGGACAGGAAGAAATAGTTGCCGATGCAACTGACATATGCAGGAATCTCTGGAGAACAGACTTAGCTCAATTATAACTGCAAAGCCACTAGAGATTTTTAATTATTAAAAAGTAAACCATATGCCAGAGTAATATAAGACAACCCAGTCATCAAGAATGGCAGGGAATGGTAGTTCTTAATCTGCTTCTACTCCACTTTTTAATACTCTGAAGACCTTTTCTTAGCAGAAAAAGCTATATGTAAAATAACAATAAATTAGAGAAAATGATGCAGCTAGACATGCCCCAGTAACAAAACTGCGCTGTCTAATTTGCTTAGCAGTCTGAAAAACAATTTTATTCCTTAGTTGTGGTATGTATGTGTGATACATATACACACACACACACACACACACACACATACACACACACACACACGCACTCCCATATATTAGAAGAAAAACTAATACCAACTTTGTTAATGACTTATTTTGACAAGCCACTTCTTCACACCTTAGTTTCCTTAACCATAAACAAAGAAGGATAATTATATTTGCCATTAGATAATCAAAATAGACTTAGAAATCGCTGTGAGAAATGAGGAACCATTATTTGTAATGATACCAGTTCTCTCTGGCTTGATGGCCCTTGCAGAAAGCACCCTGAGAAAAAAGCACCCAGAGCTAGATGCATGCCCAGGACTCCAAGAGACTAATGTGGCCAAAGATGGTGGTGACAGGGAGTGAAAGGAAATCTCCTGCCCTTTTCCAAAGAAAGCCAGTTAGATATACTGAAATATATACAGATCCAGGCTGTCCATGTGTATAAAGCTTCTCACATTCATAAATCTTGGACATTTCATAGACGGAAAAACTGCAAAACATTTCAATATTCTACTATGACAGCCAATGTAAATTCAAAAGGAACCAAAAGTCTGAGCCTGTAAATATTCATGCTAAATCAAAAACCAAAATAACAACCTAGCCTAACAAACCTGAACATAAAGATCTACAACCACATCAGAAGTAGTGACAGTTTAAGAATGTGTATTTCCTAATTAAAAAAAAAAATTCTAAACAAAAATAGCAGACATCTACATGTTAGGGAAACTAGACACTAAATACTATATTCTGGATGGAAGCTAAATTATATGAAATTCAGATTATAATATCCTAAGTTTAGATTTAGAAAAACCTGACTTTTAAAAAGAAAATGAACACAAATTAGCTGTATTATATAAGGTTCCAAGTGGCACACATCATAAAATTTTCCAAATGATGAATGCTGTAGCTTCTATCTTCCCAAGGTTTCTTAAATCAGTCTTATCCTTGGTATAGCTATGACCACCATTCAGGCCAGGTCCTCATTCTCACTGCTCTACAATGTGCTAAAATCCCTTCCCATCATTCCCTTCACTTCTGCTCTCCATCCCACCCAACCTACATATTGCCGTAGCCTGTAACCCCAGCTACTCAGAAGGCTGAGGCAGGAGAACTGCTTGAACCGGGAGGTGGAGGTTGCAGAGAGCTGAGATCGCACCACTGCACTCCAGCCTGAACAACAGAGTAAGACTCCGACTCAAAAAAAAAAAAAAAAAAAATATATATATATATATATATATATATATATGAAAAGCAAAAATTTCAGAATTCCTTGGATAACGGAAACTATTAATACTATATTAGGAGCACATATATACCATTTAGTTAGCCTAACTTAAAGTCCCCAGCAAAGATGTTACTGTACTTGGGCTTTCATACACAAGGATTCCTACCCTTGCTCTGCCAACTTTATGACTTGATTAATACGTGCGAAGTCTTTCAGAGTAACTTTTGAGGCTTTTTTTTTTCTTTTGCCTTAAAACTGTCAGACAGGCAGTTTTTGAGTACAAACCATCACTTTAGGTCTTCTCAGCTTCCAGTTAAAACTTCTGGGTTCATCATGATGCTGATGGCTTAAAGGTGCCAGTAACTAGGGGTTACCATAGCTCAGCTGGAACAAAAGAATACCATGCAGCACTTATGAGAGTTCCAAAAAGTGTTTTCTTAAAATGCTAGAGGGAAAGGGAACATTTTCTGGATAATACTGACAATTAGTTGAAATAAAGCTCTATCTCCCTTCCTTTCTACAATCCCAAATCAAAACTATCAATGTTATCAAAAACAGGGTGTAGCAGCTTCCTGACATTGTCACTAACTCTGGACTCAGCTCATCTGTCTTACCTTCTGATGCTCTGATCCCATAGCCCGCCTTGTCTTCACCAGGAGGCACATCGAGCAACTGCATAATTCTGTCCAGCAGCCCGTGAATGATTTCAAACCCCGGATTCTTGTTGTAATACACAGCACAGAGATGCCTGTAGTTTTTTGCACCTACATCTGCAAAAATAAAGGCTGCAGTAACCATTGCTTATGAAACTGATTTACCCCAATACAAACTTAGGCAAAGTCGACAGAAAAGAAAACCAAATATTAAACATACAGAGAAGGATTCAACCTTAGAAATGCAAAATAAGATAAAACAGTCTTTTTTCAGCTTATCAAATTCCCTAAGGTGTTTTATTTCGGGAAAAGAGTGAAAAACTCTCAAAGCTGACCAGGGAAAATAAGGTTTCATTGAGGTATAAATTGGTAAAATTCTTTGCAAACAATTTAGCAATATATCAAAGCCTGAAAACTTCATAGACTTTTATTCATAATATTAATACTATCCAAGGAAAATAATCCTAAATACAAAAAGACTTTATGTAAAATGACATTTACCACAACATTATTTCCAATAGTAAAAATTATAAACAACTTAAATTAGGGATAACTATATAAAGTACAGTCGATCACTCATCAGGATACTAAGTGGCTCTTGGAAAGCATCTTTATGATGGTTTACCATAACAGAGCAACAACAAATACTTATAATAGTAAATGACAATAAAAAAAGAGGTCACAAGGTTCAAAAAGAAGTAAAACTAAATTACGTTATTTAAAGAACAATCATAGGTTGGAAAACTATGAAGCAAGTTAAGGAAATGAGGATGACCAAAGCTAGGCTAACAATTACCCTAGGTAAAACAAAGAATCTGTGATGGGGAGGGGTCATACAAGGAGCTTAGGATACTGGCAATATTCCATTCTTCATGTGGCTCATGGTTATACTAGTGTGTGTTTCAGAATCTTTTAAAAACTATTTATGTCGAATACATTCTTCATAAAGCATGAAAAAAAAGCAGAATACTAAAGTTTATGAAATCATGCTACTACATGGGTGAATCTTGAGGACATTATGCTAAGTGAAATAAGCCAGTCACAGAAGGACAAATATTGCATGATTCCACTTATATGAAGTATCTAAGCCATGAAATTGGGAGAAACAGAAAGCAGGAGAAACAGACAGTAGAAAAATAGCTGCCAGGGGCTGGAGAGAAAGGGGATGGAGGATTGATATTGAATGGGTATAAAAGTTTAGCCATGCAAGATGGAAAGTTCTAGAGACCCACAACAATATCCACATAGTCAACACTACTGTACTGTGCACCTAAAAGTTTACTAAGAGAGTAGCTCTCATATGTTTTTTACCACAATAATAATAATTTTAAAAAGTATATGAAGAATGGGGCTAGGCAAAATCACTCATGCCTATAATCCCAGCACTTTGGAAGGCCAAGGCAGGAGTTTGAGACCTACCTGGGCAACGTAGCAATACCCCATCTCTACAAAACTAAAAAATAAAATAAATGAAAAACAGAATCTCAACTACATAAATATAACCATAAGCCAAGAAACTCCATGCACAGAGAAAAAGACTGAAAGAAATATTCCTAAATGTTAACAGAGGTTATGTTTGGGCTAGGATAATTTTTTCCAACTTCTATTTATTTCCCAATTTTTCCATGATTAGTATATATTATTCTACTTTGAAAATTAAAACAAATTTGCAAACTCAATATTTCATTTTATTTCACTTTATTGTTTGAGATAGGGTCTCACTGTGTCTCCCATACTGGTACAATCACACTGCACTGCAGCCTCAACTTCCTGGCTCAAGCAGTCCTCCAACCTTAGCCTCCAGAGTAGCTGGAACCATAGGCACATGCCACCACACTCAGCTAATCTTTCAGTCTTTTGCAGAGACTCTCACTCTGTTGCCCAGGCTGGTCTCAAACTCTGGGTTCAAATGATCCTCCCACCTTCCAACGTGCTGGAATTGCATGAGCCACTGTGCCCAGCTAAAGTCAATATTAAAAAAAGAATTGTAACAGTTCAAATGAACCCTGATGGATAAACAAATTGGTACATCCATACAGTAGGATACTACTCAGCAATAAAAAGGAACAAACTGTAGGTAAGACTTGACAACTTGGATGACTCTCAAAGGCATTATACTGAAAGAAAGAAGGCTCTCAGAAGGCTACAGACAATATGAGTCCATTTATACGATAGCCTGGAAAAGGCAAAACTATGGCAACAGAGAACAGGTAGTAGTTGTCTGGGGTCAGGTATGGGGGAAAAAAGTGACTAAAATAAGGGGGTTTTGGGGTAATGGAACTATTTTTATCTCGTAGTGATAATCATCTAAACCTGTAATAAAATTTATTTTTAAAAAGAAGTACATAGTATAGAGAGGAAGACTCAAAGTCAGCAGTCATCATTTAACTTTATAACACTTGTGGTCCTTCAGTAAATTCTGGAGACCAATGCTCTAACACAAACAAAATGAATGCTGGCCTCATTTTGCTTTTCAATTTAAAAAGAGAAAGAAGGCAGGGCGCGGTGGCTCACGCCTGTAATCCCAGCACTTTGGGAGGCCGAGGCGGGTGGATCACGAGGTCAAGAGATCGAGACCATCCTGGTCAACAGGGTGAAACCCCGTCTCTACTAAAAATACAAAAAAATTAGCTGGGCATGGTGGCGCGCGCCTGTAGTCCCAGCTACTTGGGAGGCTGAGGCAGGAGAATTCCTTGAACCCGGGCGGCGGAAGTTGCAGTGAGCCGAGGTTGCGCCACTGCACTCCAGCCTGGCGCCTGGTGACGGAGTGAGACTCTGTCTCAAAAAAAAAAAAAGAGAAAGAACAAACTAATATCTGAGGGAATAAACTGAAAATAGAAAGCTGCTTCATGTTACCATATATTGGGCAAAACTTTTTCCACGGATTTACTCCCATGGGTAAAAGCTAGTAGCAGTGGTTGACATAAAATACAGAATGCCTTTTATCTTCTCAATATCCAAGTAAAACACGAATATTTTAAGATACTGTACTCTAATGTTAAAATAATATAAAAGTAAGCACATAAATGGAGTAAAAGGAAAACTAACACGAACTGTTAGTCTATGGGATCGATTATCTGGCGCATGCCAGGTATTACCTATCAATTTATCTATAATCTTATTTAATTCTCAAGACAACCATGCAAGGTAAGTATTAATATTCCTATAAAACAGATGGAGAAACAAAGTTCAGAATGATTAAGTAACTTGCCCAAAGTCAAACTAATTGGCTGGAGCTAATCCATTTAATTATATTGCTAATAAGTTACAAAACCAGGATTTGATTAGAATTGACGGACTCTTAAATCCATGTTCTTTCCACTATAGGGTACACCCAAAAGGATTTAAATGAAAACAAACATATAAGTGCAAACTTACGTATGGCTACATATCCACTTAATGTGGTCAAAGATGTGCATTCTTGAAATGTTTTTTATATGATAAACAGATGTTTTAATTTTCAAAAGTTTTTGTGATTCTTAAGAATTCCATTTAAGCAACTGAAATAAATTATTTTTAAGGGTCAGTGAAGTTTCTAGCCATCAACAGTACTGTTACTTATGGAAAGTATATTCTGAGTTGAACTTCAGACTGAACAGACACAAAGAAATAACTGCCTTTGCCATTTAACATTTTCCAGTATACACTACATTCAAGGCGCTCTATTCTAGATATCCTTTGACAATAGAGGTCAAAGCCAGCACAAGGCACCCACAACCTAAACCCTCAACAATTCTTCTTTTTTTTTTTTTTTTTGAGACAGGGTCTCACTCTAGTAGGCCAGGGTGGAGTGCAGCAGCACAATCTTGGCTCACTGCAAACTCAACTTCCCAGACTTGGGCAGTCCTCCCAGTTCAGCCTCCTGAGTAGCTGGGAGTACAAGCACACACCACCATGCCCACTTTTTTTTTATTTGTTTGTTTTTTTCTATTTTTAGTACAGACAGTGTTTTACCATGTTGCCCGGCTAGTCTCAAACTCCTGGGCTCAGGCAGTTTGCCTGCCTCGGCCTCCCAAAGTGCTAAGATTACAGGTATGAGCTACCAGCATTTACTCAGAAAATGATTACTCAGGTAATCATTTTCTGAGTAAATGCCTAAAGCCTAGAAAAAAAGATAAAAACACACAGCTATTAAACTGGGCCAGGAGCAGACAGTGGGTCATATCTATGCCAGCTGACATAAGCAAGTAGGATACCACTGTCATCCTCCATCATTTCTATTTTTAAAGATAAATTTGGTATCTAAAAGCTGTAAGTCGACATCAAAATCAGACAGGCACAAAACCCCACTAAACCAACCACATGCATAAACTAAAATGAAGAGCCTGATTCCACTGTAGGAATATAAACTTACTTTCTCTGTCTCTCCCTTTCTTTCTCTTTCTCTCTCTAAAGGGAAAAAATGAACTGAAACAGAACTAAATTATCCCTTTCATACTACTGACTTGCTTCTGGGTATTTTTGCCATGTGGTACCCATTTGTTGGTGTGGATGTCACATGCTTCCACTTTAACACACAGGGATGTACTGAAACAACTTTGTAGTTCCATTTTTCTGTGAGAGAATAGCCCAACAGTAATACCATCATTAAGAGACAGCTCAGCAACATAAACTGGAAGATTTATTTTGATAAACTTTGCCAAATTCCAAGTATTTTTTTCCTGATCTCCAAATTATGTAAAACTTTTATATTTCTGATATGAACAGCAGCATCTGGATTAAAAACTTAAGAATTTTAAAAAACAAATGAAGTAAACTTGTAATGAGAATAATAGAATCACAATAAAAAATATAGAATTTATGCTAGGCACAGTGGCTCATGCCTATAATCCCAGCACTTTAGCAGGCTGAGGCAGAAGGATTACTTGACCCCAGGAGTTTCAGACCAGACTGGGCAACAAAGTGAGACCCCATCTCTACAAATTTTAAAAAATGTAAAGATTAGCCAGGCACAGTGGTGGTGCCATGTGCCTGTAGTTCCAGCTCCTCGGGAGGCCGAAGTGGGAGGATCCGTGGAGCACAGGAGTTCGAGGTTGCAGTGAGTTATGATCATGCTTGGGTGACAGAGTGAGACCCTGCCTCAAAACAAAACCAAAACCAAAAGAGAACTTAAAAACATTATACTTCATTTCATTCAAGAAAGGTTTCAGGATGTTTATAGCATACACATACAATAACGAACTATATATTTTTAGATTTAATTTTGTAATATTTTTAAGAAAGGCCTGACTTCTAGGGCATTGTATTAAGCCCACCATAATAATTAAATTAACCTCATTATTTAGGTGCCCCCCTCCCAACTCCATACTGATTGGCTGGCTTTTAACATTTTCCAAAGGTTACTGCTCTCTCTGGACTTACTTCCTCATGTCTTGCTAAAATACTCCCTCTACTGTAGCTGAACTGAATCAAAGGAGAAGATAACCACAAACTCATTTCTACCCATTCCTCTTCACGAAATTGCTGGGTATAGTAAAATTTTCATTTCCTAGTATGTTGCACTGAGAGACCATACTATATCACAGAAAGTCCACTGACTACACACCACAAAATAAGAATTATTTAAATGTCACGCCAAAGCTAGGGTTTGTTGGAAATGCCTCAGTTCTTTATAACTCAGTTAACAGACCGCTTGTGTCATGCCATCAAACAATTCTGCTTTTTAAATGGACCTGCCAAGTATGTCAGCCTAAATTATCTATGTATTTCACAGACTTCAAAGTACTGCCTGGAGAGGGCTGATCTAAGCTGTGCAAAGGAGGGGCAGCTAGCTACAATTCTATTAGCTGAAAGAACACGCCAAATGATTTTTTTAACAGAAAAGAAAAATGAATGCTACATGATGTCCCCTAGTAAACGACTATTACATATAACTCAAATTTTTCAAATAGGCTCCGGCTTGGTGTAGATCCTCTTCCACCAAAGTCACAGTGATTAAAAGCTAAGATGTTTGGTTCTATTATCACACACGGCACAGACTGGAAAAAGGCGGAGTCTTCCAGACAGCCTTTCCATTCCTATTCTCACATTCACCTAGAAGCCCAAAGAAAGATGCTAGGAGAAAGCCTAGTGGGATACCAAAATAGCTTCTAGAATAATCAGAGGCTGATACGGAGCCTGAGGTTAACAGTCTGCCCAAGTTCAGAAAATGAAACAAAGCTGGCAGAGCGTGGTAGTTCACACCTGTAATCCCAGCACTTTGGGAGGCTGAGGTGGGTGGATCACATAAGACTGGGAGTTTGAGAACAGCCTGACCAACATGGAGAAAGCCCATCTCTACTAAAAATACAAAATTAGCCGGGCATGGCGGTGCATGCCTGTAATCCCAGCTACTCGGGAGGCTGAGGCTGGAGAATAGCTTGAACCTGGGAGGCGGAGGCTGCAATGAGCCAAGATCGCACCATTACACTCCAGCCTGGGCAACAAGAGCAAAACTCCATCTTAAAAAAAAAAAAAAGAAAAGAAAAGAAAACAAAGCACCTTGATTTTTAAGCCTATTCCATCCAACAAATGTATATCATATTAGAACCAAAAAAACTATAACTTACATTGCAAATTTTATACATCTCCTGAAGAATTTCAATGCAAGCCTAAATGATTCACAAATGCAAGAAGAATCTTGTGAAAACATAATGCCTCCAAAAATCATATCGAATGTGGGTAAACAGGCACCTTTATAGACTCTTGGTAGGACTCTAAGTTTGTAAAAAAAAATCCTTTTTTGAAGAGAATTTCACAAATTATCAAACATTTAGATGTTTACACCTATGGAATGATCAGTTCTAGTTCTAAAAATATCTATTTGTATAAAGGTACAAGGACATTCCTTGCAACAGACATAGTTTAGCAAAAATTTGGTAAAAATCTAAATATTCATAATAGTCTAAGTAAATAAATTATAGTACATTGATATGATGGAAGATTATCCAGCCACTAAAAAGAATGAAGTTGATAGAATGTGTTCAAAGGAGAAAACGAGGTGCAGAACAAGACAGGTAAAGTATATCCCATTTGTATAAACACTAGAAAGTATCCATATCTATGGCTGTACATAAAAGCGTAAAGTATGTTTGTACATGCACAGAAAAGGTCTGGCAACTAATTCTGAGAGTATTAAGAAGTTGGATACTTTTTTTTTTTTAAAGAAAAGATTAGAATTACTCTTAAAAATACGTATCCATGAAAAGTCTTAAAAACATTACAAATAGATTTTCAATTAAAAAAATAACACAATAAAGCTTAAGAACAATTTTCCTTAAAATGCTCTCCTACATCACCGCACCAAAGTACAGTACAAACTTTCCTTTTTAAAATAGTGCTGAAAAGCCAAGAAACAAACATAAGAAAAATCTATGACCTTCTCAACGCCTGAATGAAAAAGTTACATCCTTGTGGGTTGGCTTTTATTTAGTTAATGTAAACCTGGAATGGATTTTTTACCTATTAAAAAATACAATATTCAATGCATGACAGGGCACATTATACTCATGTTAGCAGATCTTAACGACGTGGAACCAAATATACTAAAGTAACTTTCTATATTAAAAATGATATATTTACACAGTTAAGATGCCATCACGTATACAAATGATGGTACTTCAAAAATTGTTAATGTCAATGCTCCTTTCACCCATATTTTTTGAATTATTAATTGGAAATTCTACATGCCAAAAATATGAAATGGTGAAATTAAATTAATCCAGACTGATGACATAAGCACTCTTTGGAAAATCACATTCCACATGTGGACGCTAGATAATCCTTCATTATTTGAGGGCTTCAAAATTACTGGACGACTCAGAACTGAAGTATTTCACAAGCCCATAATGAAAACGCTTTTATTGAGTTATTTTTAAGCATAGATTTACATAAAAACCTTAAAAAATCTGACCACTACATTTTTGTAACTTATAAGACAGATACACAAACACCAACATACATACACGGTACAGATCAACAGCAAATTGAATGAACATACCAAATAATAAAATAACAGTGAATTAGGTTTGTTCTCTGATGGCTGTGGTGGTCAAGGGAGGAGAAAGGAACAAAAATCTTAAACATATATTGTGACTAAAGTTTAAAAGAAAAATCTGGATTTCTACATCTTTACCTAAGCAGGGTAAGAAGAAGTAGATCATTTTCTCATTTAGAAAAGTTTCAGGGAGACTGTAAAATTTTAAAAACTACTGTGTCAGTGATTTGAGGGGTACAGGAAATGTGGCTTGCACCAGGACTACAGCAATGCTTTACAGAAAGTAAGAATGCTCTGAGCAAAAGGTGAAGGCTTAGCATGCTTCATGAAGAAACTGACGCTAACTGGAGACTTATGAGTAGTCAAGAGGCTTTAACCTATCCTATTCCATCTACTATATTTATTAAAATCCAAAACTTTGTAAATGTAGTAGTTATAACCAAAATGCATGGCAATTTTGATTTTCAGGGTTCTCCACAGATATATGTCAAATTGACAATTGGATGATTGTATCCTGCTAAATCGAAATCACCCTCTTTTTTTTTTTTTTTTTGAGACACAGTTTCGCTTTTGTTGCCCAGGCTGAAGTGCAATGCTGCAATCTCTGCTCACTGCAACCTCTACCTCCAGGTTCAAGCAATTCTCCTGTCTCAGCCTCCTGAATAGCTAAGATTACAAGCATGCATCACCACACCCCACTAATTTTGTATTTTTAGTAGAGAAGGGGTTTCTCCATGTTGGTCAGGCTGGTCTTGAACTCTTAACCTTAGGTGATCTGCCTGCCCTGGCCTCCCAAAGTGCTGAGATTACAGGCGTGAGCTATCACATCCAGCTAATTTTTTATTTTTTATTTTTAGTAGAGATAGGGTTTCACAGTGTTGGCCAGGCTGCTCTTGAACTCCTGACCTCAGGTGATCTGCCCATCTTGGCATCCCAAAGTGTTGGGATTACAGGTGTGAGCCACCTGCCCCGCCTAAATCACCCACTTACATTACAAAGCCAAACCAATCTTTCTTAGGCTCTTGTTCCTTTTATACTTAAACTTACTCAACCCAGTGATGTGTTTTCTCCTGCCATTTCAGGGAAATTTTATGTATACTGGCAGCCTCAGTGACCATAAAGGAATAAACTATAATTGCAGAAGTCAGTCTGTGTTTAAGAAAAAGCCAGAATATTAGATTTTGCAAAATACAATTGCTTTTCTGGGCATAAAGATTAGGAATTCACAAATAGGTCCTTTGCACCCCAGAAGTAATTTTTTTTTTTTTACTGCTTTGTTTATAGTTTAATTGTTCCTAACATTTAACAGAAAAAATAAAAATATTAAGGACTGAAACCAATCAATTGCTCACACAGCAGCCTGATATGGCAGCTTCAGTGCTGGATATGCTGACTTCCTTGTTATCAACTAAAAAAGTTACCCACAGCAGAGTCTGCATTCAACTTCTCATTCCAAAAACATATGCCACTCTACCCAGTAAGAGGCATAAATCAGCTGAGTCCCTTGAGTCATGACTAATTTTTTTAAATGTTACAGTAACTTCGTATTTGGAGACTCAGTAAATGCAGGGGTTGGCTTAGCCTCCAAGAACCTGAATGTGTCCGATTTAGAGTGGAAGTCTTAATGCTCGAAAAATGTACCTGGCACAGTCTCTAAACAGGCAGCCTGACAGCCTCACGCAACACGGATGGTCAATCAAAAAAGTCTACATTAGAATAAGAAACTGTCCGACGAGGTCAAGCATGAAAACGGGGCTAGCAGTCTTTCATCTACTCTTATAGGAATACTACAAACATAAAACGTGTGGGAGGCATATTGAAATCCAGTAGGGATTTTATTTTCATTTTCATTTTCATTTTGGAAGACATGCTTGCCCACCCCAAACTGATACAAGGCTGAGAATGTTGGGTTTTCCCTTAATATTAGAAAACAAGTTAGTTAATGGCAACTGTTGCTCCTTTCTGAGCTCCCAAGGGGCAACTGGTACATTCTCTCTGAGCATGATCTGTAAGAATCTGTTCACAGGTTTGTCTCACTCAGGTCTGGCAACTCTTTCTCTGACATTCTAAAGCAGTCTCAAGCAAAGAAGAGGAACTTAAAAATCTTTTCCACCAAAGTGCTGTGCTGAATGAGACTGCCTTGCTCATTATTGCCCCTCCACCTCCACTCTTTTGAACCGGTAGTTTGGTTACTGCTCCCACCAATGAAAATTTGAGGAATTATCACATTAACTGGAAAACTATGGTTTAGATGTTTTTCTTCAAAAAAGTTTCACTATTTAGAAGGAAATCGCTAATGTAAATCCAACAGAGAAAAATGGTTACTGGTTTGAGAGACAGTAAAAACACATTAATTCACTGAAAAAAGGTAGGTGACAAATTGCTTAAAAAACGACATTCCTGTTTCCATAAATACATTCCCACATTAGTCTATTTTGTCTTATTCTTTAAAAAAAAAAAAAAAAAAAAAAAAGAGCCTGGCACAGCGGCTCACACCTGTAATCCCAGCACTTTGGAAGCCGAAGAGGGCAGATGACAAGGTCAAGAGTTCGAGACCAGCCTGACCAACATAGTGAAACTCCATCTCTACTAAAAATACAAAAATTAGCCACACGTAGTGGCGCACGCCTTTAATCCCAGCTACTCAGGAGGCTGAGGCGGGAGAATTGCTTGAACCTGGGAGGCACAGGCTGCAGTGAGCCGGGATCACGCCACTGCCAGTCCAGCCTAGGCAACAGAGCAAGACTCCGTCTCAAAAAAAAAAAAAATAGGGCATAACAGAACCAATTAAGTCAAAAGTTAGGATAAAAATTGGCCTCAAGTGCCTCAGCCCTTTAATGGACAGCTAAGTCATTCAAATAAAAAATTCCCATAAACCAGGATGCTAAGGTATCTGAGCTTAGGAACTGTAAATTTATTTTATTTTCACTTAATTATTTTTTTAAAAAATTTTTTAAGAGGTGGGGTCTTGCTATGTTGCCCAGGCTGGAGTACAGTGGCTTTTCAGAGGCTCGATCCCACTACTGATCAGCATGGGAGTTTTGACCTGCTCCATTTCCGAACTGGGCTGGTTCACCCCTCCTTAGGCAACCCTGTGGTCCCCCACTCCCAGGAGGTCACCATATTGATGCCAAACTTAGTGTGGACACCCGATCGGCATAGTGCACTACAGCCCAGAACTCCTGGACTCAAGCGATCCTCCAGAGCAAACACCAACAGTTCTTATTATGTGACTAGAATTTTCAAACTGCAATTACATTTAATCCTTATAACACATCAATGAAATAAGTGCTATCATTATTCCCACTGTATAGATGAGGACGCTGAGCCACAGACAGAATAAATAGTCTGAAGTTAAGCACCTGGTAAAGGCAGAACCATGACTCAAAGCCAAGCACTCTGGCTGCATGCAGCCTCTCTATGGAACTGTGGTGCTTTGCTGCCTTCCCTATAGTCCTCTAATGTACATCAGACAACAAGTAGGGAATTCGCATGTACGTATTTAAAATAATCCATCAAAGAAGCTCATTTTGTTATGAAATAAAATCCAGGCCTATCTAAACAGAAAACATATTCCAAATAAACTAAAGCAAACCTGTGTTTTCAAGATGGCAGATTTACCAAGCGCATTTACCTCCCTTCGTTTCTTAAATCCCATTGATGATGGAAAATTTTTTTAAAAAAAGAATAAAGCAGAATGTTGCAAATCAACAGGCAAAAGTAATATCAGAAATGAATCAATGAAGAAAACAGAGCAATTATAAGTAAAGACACATATAAAAGAAGTTTCCTACAGAAATTGGAACTATCTTTCCCAATGAAACAAAGTACCACAGAAACACAAATCTAAAAAGTATACGAACTGAGTTTCTGGGATAATCACCTCAGTAATTTGTTCTTTTGTTTTGTTTTGGAGACAGGGTCTTACTCTGTCGCCCAGGCTAGAGTGCAGTTGGTATGAACATAGCTTACTGCAGCCTCAAGCTTCTGGGCTCAAAAGATCCTCCCACCTTGGCCTCCCAAAGTGCTGGGATCACAGGCATGAGCCAACATGCCCAGCCACCTAGGTAATTTGTTAGAAGATGGCCTATAGCACTAGCATTTAAGAACAGCTCTTTCAACAGGGAAGTCATTCTAAGCATAGGCCTTGGGGCCAGAAAGAGAAGCAGAGTACAGTCTATGCCTGGGCCTTTCCAACAAACACAAATTAAAACAAAAATAGCAAAGGCACCGCTACCCAGGACTAAAATACAGTCAAGTGCCCCATCCCTACAACAACCCCAGCTTCCTCACCCATGCCCTCTGCCTGGCTGTGAGCATGCCCAGTCCCACAGAACTGTGCACAGCCCTTAGGGAGCCTTGGCAATTAGGGAAGAGGCCTACTGCTGAAACAGTATTACAAAACTTTTGAAGAAACCTAGTGTAATTAACCTAATCCTGTATTTATAAACACAGCCATATATTTCTAAATATGAACAGATCAAGGATCAAAACAATATAAAACTCAAAGAAATAGGATGAATGGAAACAAGTCAAGGCTAACAGAAAAATCTGACATAGGAATTATATCAAATTCTCAGTTATCTGCACCAAGGGAGGATTTAAGGCACTCAAAACTATTTGCAGCTGGCACTAAAAGTGTTTCTGATTTCTATTATAGTAAATTTACCATCTAAAGAAAATTCTACATAGTGATATTAAAAAGGAATTTTCGGCCAGGCACAGTGGCTCATACCTGTAATCCCAGCACTTTGGGAGGCCGAGGTGGGCGGATCACAAGGTCAAGAGATCAAGACCATCCTGACCGACATGGTGAAACCTACTAAAAATACAAAAACTAGCTGGGCGTGGTGGTGCGTGCCTGCGGTCCCAGCTACTCAGGTGGCGGTGGCAGGAGAATCACTTGAACCCGGGAGGTGGAGGTTACAGTGAGCCGAGATCGCTCCAGGAGGCCAGGAAGAAGGGTAGTGCATGCCACCTACAGGAAAACTCCAGTCTGGCGTAGGTGGCATGCACTACCCTTCTTGCCAGACAGAGCCTAGCAAGGCTCTGTCTCAAAAAAAGAAAAACATGAACTTCCATTCTCTAAGGATATATGACTGAGACCTATACTATGGCTCCAGCTGCAAGTTCAATATTTTATGCAGCCCTGGGCAAATTACCACTTTTTGTTTTAATTTTCCAGTCCATTAAATGGGACAATACTGGGGAACGGATGGAATCCAGCCTTGACTGGAGAGTTTGCCATGGACAATACTACCTCTGGTCATATCTCTATATTTCCTTGATAGGGTGATTTACAGTCAATAGTTGTGACTGCTTTAGGAAGTGAAGAATGATGTGCATTATCCTCTTCAGAAGAAATTGAGAATAAAGTCTCTGCTTCTGTCAACTGATTCAAAAGAACACGGTGAATTCTGCAGAGTCTATAGTAAGCATCACTGCATAAACACTGCTAGGAATTGATCTGTTAAATCCAGGAGCCAAGGAAACACAGCAACTGAGTCACTTAAGGTACTGCTCCCCAAGGGACCAATGCACATACAGCTTCAAACAGTCAGATTTGTATCAGAGACTGGAGATGTGGAGTTTGAATCAGACTGAATTCCTTGGCAATCAAGTGGAGGTACTTACTAAATATATACTCATTAAATAACCACCACATTCCAAGTGTTGGACCAAGAAACCTACTGTGCTAACAAGTCCAGGGCCTACTCAAAAGAACAAAAACTGGTAAAACACATTCCCAGTCACTGGTACAATGGAATGGTGGACAGTCACTGCGAAACTAGAATGACACGACATCAAGTATGTTAAGACAATATGCATATAAATCACGTCATATAAGAAAATGTTCCACAGTGCTTGTCAAGTGAGATTTTAATAGAAATCTTATTTACTAAACCCTTTGTTTAAAAATGCTTTCCATTAAAAGAAATGAGAGATATAGCAACCAAATAGCTGGACCTTGAATTCTGATTCAAATAAATTAATCATAAAAACTAAATTTATAAAACAAATAAAACTAAAGTGGTAGCACTTACCTTTTAGAAACAAACACTAAAGTGGCCGGGTGTGGTGACTCACACCTGTAATCCCAGCACTTTGGGAGGCCAAGGCAGGCAGATCACCTGAGGTCAGGAGTTCGCGACCAGCCTAGCCAACATGGTTGAAACACCATCCCTACTAGAAACACAAAAATTAGCTGCGTGTGATGGCATACGCCTTTAATCCCAGCTATTCAGGAGGCTGAGGCATGAGAATCATTTGAACCCAGAAGGCAGAAGTTGCCATGAGCCGAGATCACGCCACTGCACTCCAGTCTGGGTGACAGAGTGAAACTGTCTCCAAAATATATATATACTAAAGTGTTTGCTGATGAAATGATACAATGTCTATGATTCATATTAAAATAATATGGCAAGTTAACAGTAGTATAGATGAAACGAGCCTGTCAATGTGTTGGTAATTGCTGAAGGTGGGTGCTGGGTACACAGGGGCTAATTATACCATTTTTTCTGCTTTTATATATAGTTAAGGTTTTCATAATGAAAAAAAAGCTTTAAATACACAAATCAAATCAAAGGTGACTTATTCTTACCTGTATTAGAATCTTTTATTACAATGTCAGAGATTTCAAACAGTTTCAGAGGAAGCGGCATCTTACGATTTGCTGCTATGGTCTTCAGGAGGCCAGGAAGAAGGGTAGTGCGTGCCACCTACAGGAAAAGACATGAAATTGCACTGACCAAATAGGACCCAAACAAACAGACTTGGTTAAAGACAAAGACTATGGCAGAAAGACTATGGCTTCATAGGAAGACACTTCTGGAAAATGCAATGCCCTAAAATATCCAAGTCACTTTCAATTTTCAATTCCAGGACACTGAAATTGAACTTAAAGGAACTGAAAACATTCTGGCTTCCAAATTTACAAAATGCAAAATCATAAATTTGATTTAAAAATAAATGAGAAACAAATATAACTTAAATATGTTTGCTCATGTCTAAGGATTGGTTATTTTATTCATTATCATTTTATTTATTTATTTCATTTTTTCTTGTTTTAGAGACACAGTCTCACTCTTTTGCACAGGATGGAGTGCAATGGGCACAGTCATAACTCATGACAGCCTCAAATGCCTGGGCTCTAGTGATCTCCTGCCTCAGCTTCCCAAGTAGCTGGAACTACAGGTACATACCACTGTACCCAGCTAACTGATTATCATCTTAAAATTAAAGTTTGCTCTCAAGATTTCGAATACATGTATGCAAGTTTTCATAGCCTGCCTCATTTCACAAACTACAAGAAATACAAATGTTTAAACAGATTAAATGTGGGTCAGGCACCATGGCTCACACCTGTAGTCCCAATGCTTTGGGAGGCTGAGGTAGTAGGATCACTTGAGCCTAGGAGTTTGAGACCAGACTGGGAAACATAGCAAAACACCACCTCTACAAATTTAAAGATTAGCTGGGTGTGGATACACATCTGTAGTTTCAGTTACTCGGGAAGCTGAGGTGGAGGATTGCCTGAGCCCAGGAGTTCAAGGCTATGATCATACCACTGTACTCCAACCTAGGCAATAGAGACCTTGTCTCTAAACAAATAAATAAAACCACAAATATATTAAATATGAATTAATCAAAATTAGGACCAGGAAAAATATAAATGCAATTCAAATATCATCACAATGAGGAAAACAGAATACAAATATGTAGGTGCTAAAAAATATATATAGCTGCTATGGGTAGGCGGTAACAATAACTCTAAACTTTTCATTGACTAAAACAAATGTGAAATTATGTACAGTCATTTCATTCTTACTATTCCTAAGAAATGTACACCTTGGTACATTAAAAAAAGCAAAACCTTCCTGCTTTGTCTGTGAAATAAATTTCTCCCTATAAGCTATATGAAATATATTAGCTTCCAACACATGTTACCAGAAGGGTTTTATAAGCAGTGGTATAACATTACCGGTAAGAGTTTACGCTTTGCAGTGCTCCCAAGCACTATTATCTTTTGTCCAGACATTGCATAACCTTCTTAAGCTGGCTTCTGTGCTTCCACTCCTGCCACCTACAGCCTATTCACACAGTGTGGTCCTTTAAGACGGAAATCAGATCATGCATCTCCCCTGGTCAAAAATCTTCAATAGATTTCCATTAAATTTTGAATAAAATCCATGGCCTACCTGGGGCCCTGTGTGATGTGCTCTGCCTCCCTTTCTACCCTCAACCCCGGCCGCTCCCGTGAGCTTACTGTACTCCAGCCACATTGGAGGCCACACTGGTCAACAAGTATGTTTCCATCTTGGGGCCTCCGTGCTTACTCTGCTCATAACATTCTTTCTCTAGGTTCATAGGTGGCCTCCTTCCTTCCTTCAAGTGTCTGCTCAAATGTTCCCTTCTACAGAGGTTTGCCCTGAACACCCAAGCTAAAAATAGACCCTCTTAGATCTTGCACAAGAAACTATAAGACCCTAAATGGAATTGCTAGATTGTGCTTTCAAGGAAAAAGGGAACGTCTTTCCCATCACACTCACTATGCCAACAAGCTGCTAATCGTCTTCAACTGGGTGCTTCTTAAATATTGTTCATTTTCCCCATTGGAGGGCAAGTGCCCAAAACATTCACAGAAACAAAACTACAATGTTAAAAGTTACAAGGAAATTTAACTTAGTGAAATACAACAAACTACTTTTATAGAAAACTTTTCTTAATTTTATTGGTGTCTTTTACAGGTATGCCTTATTTGCATATTTAAAAACCTACAGCAATACAAAAAATTAAACCTGAATCTGATCAAGCTTCTGTATCCAACTACTAATTTACTGGAAATTTAGGGGGCCAGTGGAATATATTCAGCAAAACCCTAAATGTGAGAATTCTGTAGGACAAATGACTCAGTTTCTTCAATAAACAAACGAAAAGGAAAAGAAAGATGGAAGGATGGGAGGTGCAACTTGCAGATTAACAGAGACACGAAAAGCACATAAATCAATGTCAATGTATGAACCACATTTGAATCCCAACTCAAACTCTTAAAAAAAATTGACAATCGGAAAAACTAAAACAATGACTGGATATGTGAGATTAAGGAATATTATTGTTAATTCGGAAGGGGTGTGGCAATATTCTATAAATGTGTTTACTATAACTATAATAAAGTTTTACATATTTTAGTTAAGTTATATTTTCATCTTGTCCATTCTCTAACATATTTACTATCAGAAAAGAGCCCAAAGTTAAGAATTATGCAGGAGAAAGAATGGGCTTAGCCAAGAAACTGAGTTACAGGCCCATGAAGAACTTCACATTTAACTTAACCATAAATAAATATAAACCTCTTAACCAAATTAGTGATGATAGGACTCGCCTGTTGGTAAAGCAGGGTAAAATACAGAAACTGTTAGGTCAAAAGATAGACACTCTCTCTCACCTTTAAGGTACTTTATGCAGAAAGATTGATCCTTAAATGTGCTAAGCCACAGCTATTTATAGTGGCATTTAATGCATTTCTGATTGTTTTCCTTCTACTTATATAAAATAGGTAAGACAGGATAAAAATCCTGAAGATCATAACAGTTACTACATCTTAAGAAATCTATCAAGCTTCACTAGGGAATACAAGGCAGAGAGGGAGGTGGGGGCAAGGACTGAAAAACTACCTATAGGGTACTACGCTCACTTCCTGGGTGACGGGTTCAATAGGACTACAAACCTCAACATCATGCAATATACCTTTGTAACAGACCTACACATGTACTAACTGAATCTAAAATAAAAGTTGAAAAAAGGCCAGGTGAGATGGCTCACACTTGTCACCCCAGCACTCTGGAAGGCCAAGGGGGTGGATCACTTGAGGCTGGGAGTTTGAGACCAGCCTGGTCAACATGGTAAAACCCCATCTATTAAAATACAAAAATTAGCTAGGTATGGTAGCACAGGCCTGTAATCCCAGCTACTCGAGAGGCTGAGGCATGAGAATCGACTGAACCCAGGAGGCAGAGGCTGCAGTGAGCGAAGATTGCACCACTGCACTTCAGCTTGGGCAAAAAGAGCAAGGCTCTGTATAGAAAAATAAACAAATAGCTGGGCGCGGTGGCTCACGCCTGTAATCCCAGCACTTTGGGAGGCCGAGGCGGGTGGATCATGAGGTCAAGAGATCGAGACCATCCTGGTCAACATGGTGAAACCCCGCCTCTACTAAAAATACAAAAATTAGCTGGGCATGGTGGCATGTGCCTGTAGTCCCAGCTACTCGGGAGGCTGAGGCAGGAGAATTGCTTGAACCCAGGAGGCGGAGGTTGCGGTGAGCCGAGATCGCGCCATTGCACTCCAGCCTGGGTAACAAGAGCCAAACTCCGTCTCAAAAAAATAAATAAATAAAAATAAACAAATAAAAATAAAAGTTTAAAAAAAGTAATCTATCAAGCTTGATAACTGGGAGAAAAGGGTGCATTTATAAACAAAAATCAATTAAGATTTACCGAAAAATCATTCTATGCAAATAAATTTCAATACCTCTTATTAAAAAGAACACCATGGGCAAATTTTAAAAGCAGTAGAAAAGCTAGACCTCAGAATACAAAATATAACAATTCATTATTACAATCCTTCCAAAATTAGCATAAGGATTTTTCAAAGTTCTGACTCTAAATATAAAGAATTCATTTATTTGATATAATTATCAATTAGTTATTTAATTAGTCTAGCTCTAACCTACAACATTAGTAGATAGTTCTGTAGATAAAATTTAGAATTTTTAAATTTAGATTTAAACACTTGCAGAACTTTCAGATTTTCAGAACTAACTCAGTCCCTTATTTTTGCAGAAGTAAAAACCAAAATACAAAGAAACGATTTCAAATCAGAATTCAGGTATTATTTATAATAGCATTAACCTCCTTTAAAATATAACCTTTCAGTTCTAAGATTTCCCCTTGATTCTAGAAGACATGATTTTCTCTAAAGTCTGGGTTAAAAAACATACAGACACGCATATGCAAGAGAAAGAGAATAAGAGCTTATTAGTATAAAAGAGAGATAACTACTGAAAGTTATTAACAAGCAAACATGTTATCATCTTAAAATACACTCCTCTTATAGTTATTATCCTAATCTATAACACAGATCACTTAATATTACCGTACTATCATTATCATTTAAATATTCCTAAACACCAAATGAAACTGCCAATAAACTTAGACAATTACAATAAAAGACATAAGCGGCACAGTCAAGAACTGATGTAATGGGCAATTTCAAAGTGAATGACTTATGGAGGAACTGGGAAGAGGTTTTGATTTATTTATTACAAATGAATGGAAAAGAGATGAAATCTGGCTGGGCGCAGTAGCTCATTCCTGTAATCCCAGCACCTTGGGAGGCAAAGGCAGGTGGATCACTGAGGCCAAGAGTTCAGGACCAGCCTCGCCAATATGGTGAAACCTGTCTCTACTAAAAAGACAAAAATTAGCCAAGTGTGGTGCTGCGCACCTGTAATACCAACTACTTGGGAGGCTGATGCAGGAGAATCACTTGAACCTGGGAGGCAGAGGTTGCAGTGAGTCAAGATCATGCCACTGCACTCCAGCCTGGGTGACACAGTGAGACTCTGTCTCAAAAAATTAAAAAAAAAAAAAAAAAAAGATGAAATCTGAAAAGAGTATTAAAAAAGTCAATTATGAAATGGTAAGTTCAGACAAGAGAGACCGGGCCAGATAATACAAAGCAAGTAAGAACCAAGCATAAAGTTAATCAAGAAAAGATTGTTTTGTAAAGTTTTAAGAATTTTTGGTAGCAAAGCATGTAATAACCAACTATAAACTTACCCGAGAAGATATTATTAAAAAGCTTCTAACATTTCACCATCTCAGGTATAATAACTGAAGAGACTTTTCCTAACTCAGGTACTGCCTCTCAGTTTTTACCTGAATTCTCACCTACTTAAAATTCTTACCTGAAATTCAGCTGTTTTAGGATTACTTATGTGGACGGCCTTTGTTGCAGAGATATCCACACCAAGTTTATCAGCAATATCTTCTTGGGAGCACTGCAAAATACATAAAGAATAGATGAATATGGAAAAGCAATTAAGTTTAAAATAAAAAGTAATGCTGTAAGTCAACTTCTAAGAGCAATTTATATTCTCTCCACATATCAGCAAGTTAATAGGCCTGATGTGAGCTGAAGTAAATGTAGTAATAATAATAAAAACTACACAAACAAAAAGAATAAGCTAAAAATAAACACACATCAATCTCAGTCCCACAGCAGATGGAATTTAACATTAATACTTCTCTCACAGTGAGCCCTAGCCATCATGCAGAGCTAAAGTAAAGTAAATTTCTCATGTGGAGATGGTATAACCTGTACTCAGGCCCTTCCTAAGCTAGTTTCCCATTTACCTTTCCAATCTAATCTCCCATGATGCCCTAGCCATTCCCTAAACCTTATGTTTCCCTACATTACCTGAAATGCACTCTCAGCCCCACCTGCTGCCCTTCCCTAAGGCCCTACTTAAATGACTTCTCTTCCATAAAAATATTCCTAATGACTCCAGTCAGAAACTTTCTCTCCCTCCTTGGTATTTCATGACCTTCTATTTTGACTACCATTGTAACCCTTGCTAAATCCATATTGACTTGTGGCAAAATAGTAGGACTGAGAACAGAATTCAAGTGACTGGAACTCTGCCCAGTGTTCTTTCACTGTATCACTTAACTTCTGTGCACATGCCTGAAACTCTTATAACAAATAAATTCCTTAGTACCCACCCATCAAAGAGAAAGATGCTTGTCACCCTCAGAAGCTAGCAATGTAGGCAGAAGTTATAAAATTAAAAACTCACTTGACTATTAGACGCATCAAGTCTAATAATAAATGATATAATGAGAAAATGCAAGTATGGTGCCTGGCACAGAGTTTGAGACCAGCCTGGCCAACGCGGCAAAACCCCGCTCAAGAAATATCAACAAAATGATGATAAATGACAAATCATTACCAAGGATAAACTATTATCATGTATATTAATGCTAACTTTTTGAAAAAACATTTAAAATATAACACAAAAACGGATGTACCATCAGATTATTGTACTACTGTCCAGTGTTAGGCAATATTGTTCATTATACTCTTCTACAACTAGTTTTCAAGGACTAGTTGGCCTGTATTTCATTTATAAAAACAAAATAGTACACATCAACTGAAATGGTAAAAATAATTCATTTCATGTCAATGTCAGTTCTAGTGCTTCTTGCCATGCTTTCTTAAGAAAGATCCTGAAGCCACATCCGGGCATAGCAGAAAACAGCTCCCTGATCTGCTGTGGCTGCTGAGGTGAAGAATGTTGGCATGCACACTGGAGATAAGCGTTTTCCCCACAGCACAAAGAAGCTTTACAGCAAGATTTAGGTATACTGTGATTGATTAATTAGGAAATGCAATTGAAATGAAGCAATCTACTCTCAAATGAAACTAGTCCTTTCTGTGTAAAAGACTCCACAGACATGTGGCAATGCAGCTGTGTATCTGAGTGACCTTGTGTTTTCTCATGGCAGTGGATAATAAGGGATGGTGACAAGAAGCAATTTAAATTAAGCTACCTTCAATGGCAGTAGTTAGTACACAGTAAGAAACTTTTTTTTTTTTTGAGACAAGCTGGAGTGCGGTAGTGCAATCTCGGCTTGCTGCAGTCTCCACCTCCTAGGTTCAAGTGATTCTCCTGCCTCAGCCTCCCAAGTAGTTGGGATTACAGGTGTGCACTACCATGTCTGACTAATTTTTGTATTTTCAGTAGAGATGGGGTTTTGCCATGTTGGCCAGGCTGGTCTCAAACTCCTAGTCTCAAGCGATCTGCCCACCTCAGCCTCCCAAAGTGCTGGGATTACAGGCATGAGTCACCGTGCCTGCCAGAAACTTTTTTTAAATGTTAATATTTAGTGTTTATTTTAATGTGTTAGAAAAATATAACAAGCTAATGAAGCTCATAATTTTTACAAATATTATTCCTATAACAAGGCTGAAGTACATGAGCCAATTTAAAAGAAAATATTACAACTTCTATGCAGATATAGCAAAAATCATTATGATGGAATGTGAATTATTTACACTAGGAAAGTCAGGGACTATGTTTCAGAAAGAAAATGGTTGTTACTCTTGTGTAAAACTGGATTTAAAAATATAAACCATCTTTGCTCAGTGATGCTTAGGCTTGCCTATACACATCTTCATAAACATCTTTCATGTTGAAGATCCTATAGGAAAATTTAGTACAAATCTGCAACTGTCCAAGAGCTCACTCCTTCCTTTCCCCCCAGGGATGAACAATGAATGTATTAAAGTGACTTTGGACAGCTTAACAGACTGTTTCTAACATCCCTGGTGTGTCAGTTCAGTCACAGGCCTTGGATGTAGACAGGAATGGGCAGGAATCCCTGATCCACAGCCATGGCGTAGGACAAGTTACTTAAATTAACTGCTGTGAAAGACAGGAACGCCTACTTCACAGGAGTATGCTGAGAAGAAATGGAATCATGTATACAGAGCCCTTGGCACAGGGTAAACATTCCCTGCAGAGCTGCCACTAGACAGGACTCAGCCTCTGTGCTCCTCCAAAGACCCACGAGGCTCTAAGGTCACAAAATCAAACTGCACCACTAATACAAAAGGGCAGGGGAAAATGCAGACCCAAGTTTTAACAGCAGTTGTTTTTGGAAAGGAAAACAGGATTTGAAGTGGGGGAAAGAACTGACATGGTTTACTCTAAATGGTTAAAGTCTGAGTCCTTTAAAATGAGATGGATTCCTATGACACTCATACGTTCTAAAAAATAAAAATGCCTTTCTCAATATTATTTTTGGTATTTCATTCTACAGGATATCATGGATGCCCACAGCTACAAATGTGTGTATAAATGTGTACATAGATGAATGACATGGTATTAGAAACCTACTGTATACAGTATGACACCATGGAAAAGCGCTGTTCTAGGAGGCCAAAGGTCAGGACTCTGCTCATGATAGAATGAGGTAAGTATGATGCCTGGCACACAGCAGTTCTCCTGCTGTCCGTGTAAAATGCACTACATACTTATCCTCTGTCAGCCTCAGGTTTCCTCATTGGTGCAGTGCCTGACATATAACAAAAGCCCAGTAAATGTAGAATAAATGACTGCTGAATCAGAAAAATCAAAGTATGAAGCAAACTGGAAGTAGGGTCCCTTAAATACTCTAAAAGATTAAGAATTTCAGGGCTAGGGCTGAGTTGCAGGGGAGAAAAAGAAGGAGCTTCCTTCCCCCACCGCCCCAGATCATTAAACATACTTGAATCCTTAAGAACTATATTGCAGTCACCACAGAAATGCTCAGCAAGAGGGAGAAACGGAACTACAAATTGCATACACATTTTATTCTTTCAAACGGTCAATCTGGTGGGGGATGGACATTTCCTTCGGATTTTGTAATAAAAGTCATTTCCTGATTTAGGCCTTTTATGTCAGCTTTTCAACTCAAAGCAAATGTTTGTGAACATGTTCAAAGACAAAGAAATAAATTTAATGTGGAACAGTCCACGAGCCTTTACCCAGGGCGGCACCTAGTGGGCATAGCCGTAACCAAATTAAGACCAAATATTCTAACTTAATAAATTTGGTTATGAAATACATTGTGAACTCTCAACACTCACATCAAACTGTAAAATACTTTGTCATCTGTCATTTAAGGTCTTTTTTTCTAGGCCTTCATGTTCTTTTGTGGCTGTAAAAAGAAATGCTTCAACATTACTTAACCAGGAATTGTATAATATCAAGTAATGAAGTTATTCTTCCAGAATCTGGAAGTTTTAACAGTTTAGATTTTATAAATTCATACAAAGAATCACAGAATAAATAATTCAGAGAGTCTAAGCAAACAATCAGCTGGGCAGAAAAAGGACGTACCAGGGCAAAGGTAAGTGCTTCAGTGAAGCCAGCGGCTGCCATGTCATGTCTGAGAAGTTCAGTGAGCTTATTAAGAGGAAACTAAAAAAAAAAAAAGTATCCACTTTATTTCACCTCAATACAATTTCTTGTTTTTTAAAAGGGAGATTTATACAGAACATGTCATTAAAAAAATGTTTTTAATAAAAATATTTAAAAGATTAAAAACCTTTTCACCCTAATGTACTCCTAATGCCACCATTTCCCTACCAATATTACTTTCTCCCTCCCCACCGCTCTGCCACCCCTCTGCTCCTACACAGATGTACAAACCATCCCCACTTCCACCTCTCCCACACACAGCTTCTGCCTTCAGGCCCAAGTTGAGAAAATGAATCCTTGAGCTAGAGATTCAACAAGGGCTCCAAACTGGAAACCTGTCTTTCTTCAAAGAACTAGTCATCACAGGTTTTCAACTTACTCTAATCATCTGGGCATCTGTTTTGTATCCTCTCCATGGCAAATGCCTCTCATTGCAGAGCATGTCCAAATACTGCTTGATTCCTACGTTCTGTTTTCTCGAAGCCTTTCTGGCATTCAATAATCAGTTTCTAACAATAAGGAGTGTTTACTTAAGGGTGCGATCTTACCTGATTAGCTATGGTGTATGTTTTTGGGAGAGTCATCTGAACGTTGTTATATCCATAAGCAATAGCCGCGTCTTCCACAATATCGCATGCATGGATAATGTCAGCTCTGGTTGGAGGGATTTCAATCTCAATCTGATTCCCGTCACCTATGACTTCTGATTTTAAATACATCCTGGTCAGAAGTTTGGCAAGATTTTCTGCAGTTTCTCTGAAAAACGAATGAACAAACCATAAACTTCATTGGATTATTTTTTAAATGTTTACATTTTGTTTTAAAATATACTACTAGCCGAAATAGTAATCTTTCTTTTTGAGTTCTATCAGAAACCAGACATCTTAACTGCTGTTCTATCATTTCTTAACCGATTCTGAAGGATTGCAAAAAAAATGAGTCATATGTGTACTTTGTTCTTGAATTACCTCCAACAGTAAATACATAAATGAAGTTTTCAGAGCATACCTGATTCCCACCTTTTTGTTAATGAGGTCAGCTCTCACTATCTCCTTTCGGTAAGCTAGTTCCTTCAAGAGAAAGAGTTTAAAAAGTAAATAATTTCCCATCAGGTACAGCTTTAGACTCTTTTCCACTAAATTAGTCATTACTGCAGTTCTATTACATTCTGAAGAAATTGTCATTAGAGCCACAGATTGAGAAAAAACTTGATGTTGCAAAAACAGTATTGTGAGGAATACATTTGCTATGTTAGATTCATATGTGAACATTCTACTTGCTAGACAATTTGCACTGCCTGGAAATATATAAAATGCCAAACATTTTTCCCTTATATAGTCAATCTCCATTCCCCACAGTAAAACACTGCTGTGTTACATCATTCCAAAGATGTTTATAAATCCAGCTGAAGATTTTCAGTCTCATCCTAGGCAAGCAGATGGATATGAACAAGAAAGAATAATTCCAATGTCACAATGTACTATCCATCATACTAAGTCTAAGAGCATGATGAAGATATTCTTTTCTTACCATTTCCAGGTGGGGAAATACAATGATGTCCCAAGTCCTGGCTACCAATCTGCTCCAGAAGACAGCAGGGGTAGGAGCATCTAATGAACTTGGTACTCAGTCTCCTTCAAATACGTAACTCCACCATATTAGTGAGGTGAAAATCCACACCCATAAAACGCAGGCTTTTCAGCACCTTTGGAAATGTCCTTATGTCTTATCACTGAATCACTCTCAAAAGTATAAATGCCACTAGCAAAAAGGAAATTTAAAAACCTGTTTTGATTCAAGTAAGGGCAATGGTCCAGAGCCTTGCTACTCAAAATGCAGTCCTCAGAGCAGAAGCACCCGCATCACCTGAGTGCTCGTGAGAAAGAAAGACTGCAGGTCTTAATAGCTAGTGGCAGTGACACCAGAGCTACTGAAGCCCACCCAGTCTGCATGTTTTCAAGATCTGTAGGGTTTGGAGGCACACGATGAAGATTGCAAAGTAATAAGTAACTTTTCTGAACAGTTACTACAAGCTAAATAGTTATCATGAGCTGAACAGTACAAGATGCATTTTTAAGATAATCTTACTTAATCTTCACAACAGATGCTATTAGTATTCTCATTTGACAGATAAGGAATTTAAATTTTAGCTGAATAACTAGTTCCAGGTCACGACAATAGTAAGCTCCTGAGTTCAAGTGGTGCTATATGTCCAGTGCTTAGAAAATGATTATCAGATAATAAGCATTTGGCATATATATTTAATGAGTGAATGCATGCATGGAAGAAGTAACAAGGATTACGGGCGGTGGCTCATGCCTGTAATCCCAACACTTTGGGAGGCGAAGGCATGTGGATCACCTGAGGTCAGAAGTTCGAGACCAGTCTGGCCAACATAGTGAAACCCCATCTCTGCTAAAAATACAAAAATTAGCCGGCTGTCGTGGCACATGAGCCTGTAATCCCAGCTACTCAGGAGGCTGAGGCAGGAGAACTGCTTGAAGATGGGAAGCAGAGGTTGCAGTGAGCCGAGATGACGCCACTACACTCCAGCCTAGGTAACAGGATGAGACTCCCGTCTCAAAAAAAAAAGAAACTAATGAACAAATGAATTAATAAACAAATTAAGACAACCCGATTCCAGAGCACACACCTTTAACCATTACTGTCTGACTACTGACCACTTATCTCCTCTAGTTCTCTTATTTTAAAGCTTTATTCTTTTCTCTGAAATAACAAAACACTAGAAAAAAAGAGTTTGAGAAAATATGCCATTTAATGTGAGAAAGAATCAGCTTCCCCCAGAGGATCCTTCTCTAAGAAAAGTTTTTCTAATTTAAGTTTAGGAGAAAATAAATGAACAAATGCCAAAACACTCACATAGTACTCCTTTTCAAAGCCCACCATTTCAAACTTACAAAAGATCTCTATATTACGAAGAAATGATTTTAAGGGATTATCCACATGAGGAGAAGAATGACCCAAATATTAAAATATATTTATCCTTTTCTTCCCAAAAATATATAATCACTTTTAGTAACATTTGACAAGTCTTCATATTAAAAAAGAAAAAGAGGCCACGCATGGTGGCTCATGCCTATAATCTCAGTACTTTGGGAGGCTGAGGCAGGCAGATCACAAGGTCAAGAGATCGAGACCATCCTGGCCAACATGGTGAAATCCCATCTCTACTAAAAATACAAATAATTAGCTGGGCATGGTGGCACACGCCTGTAGTCCCAGCTATTCAGCAGGCTGAGGCAGAAGAATCATTTGAACCCAGGAGATGGAGGTTGCAGTGGGCGGAGATTGCACCACTACATTCTAGCCTGGTGACAGAGCAAGACTCCGACTCAAAAAAAAAAAAGAAAAAGAAATTTTTCTTAAGACATTATTTTAAAACCATCTAAAAAGCTATCTCCAGCTAATCCTAATTGCCACCATCATAAACTGCAAAAACGGCCACAAATTTCTCCCCTCTCTGTATCCATGGCCTTGCAATGTCACACTGCCAATCTTCCAATCAGGAGATGGTATCTATTCCCCACCCCTCAAATCTAGCCAAATGACTGGCTTTGGCCAACAGAATAATGTTTGAAAAAGACCTGGGCACCGGCCATGCTCTCTTGCTACTAGGAACCCTGCAACCAACCCCACGTAAAAAAAAGCCCAAGCTAGTCTGCTGGATGATGAGGGGTACGTCATTTGTTGACGCCACTGCCAGGAAGCAAAGAAGAATGAGGCCATCCTAGATCATCCAGTTGCTAGTCAACCAGTCAACTGACTATATATGGGTAAGCCCAGCAGAGATTAGCCAAATTTGCTTAGACCAGGAAAACTGCTCTATTGACCAAGAGAATCATGAGATAAATAAATGGTTGTTGTTGTAAGCCACTAAGTCTTGGGGGTAGTTTGTTAAATAACAAAAGCTAACTGATAACAGCTACTTAAATCCAAATCAACTTTTAAAAACTGATATTGCCCACATAATTTCAGTTATGCTTCATGCAATTACATGTTTATTTTGAAGTATAACTAATGCTCTAGAATAAAATATGATGCTAAACATGAATGTTTTCCAGAATAGGGAGGTTTTGATCTCAGCAGGTTTCATCTACTGTAAAAGCTATTTAAATAGTAGAAACTATTTCAGGCTGTGATTTACTTCATAAATAACAAGGGAATAGTGAAAGATTCGAAGAAGAAAAAGCTCATCAAAGAATGGTCTCACTGAATGAGAACCACGAAGTGACTATGATACTATTACGTCTTAGAACAATCATCTTTATGTCAAATCACTTGTGGAGGGACAACGCTCCCCAAGAAGGGGTTTAGATTTTTCACCAAGATCTTATGTCTTGACAATAACTGTGTGCTTAATACTAAATTAGTCTTATTAATACACTTGAAATTATTTATTAGTTACAGTGATGGCCTTCAGCAACTGTTAATTCAAGTGTGAACAAACTAATTACATTTGGAGGGCTGAGTGATCTTAAAAGGAGTGAGACGATAAATCATTCGGTTAATAAGTTCTATTGTTCTACAGCACTGCAGGGTGCTATAACATAATTAACGACAGTTTACTGTGTATTTTCAAATACAGAGGAGCAGACTATGAATGTTCCCAACACAACAAAATAATAAATGTCTGAGATGACGGATATGCCAACCACCGTGGTTTGATCATCATATATTATATACATGTATTGAAATAACACACTGTACCCCATAAATATGTGCAATTTTTATGTGCCAATTAAAGAATAAAAACATTAAGAAAAAACTACTCAGTTAACTAGTTAATAAGATAATAAATCATAGGAATTATAATCACACAGTGTTATTGTATAATGTTGCGTGTTGACAGCTGGAGTCAAACTGTCTGAATTTAGATTCTAGCTCTACTATAAAATAATAAGCAAGATGGCCAGATGCGGTGGCCACCCAGCATTTTGGGAGGCCAAGGCAGGCAGATCCCCTGAAGTTAGGAGTTCGAGACCAGCCTGACCAACATGGAAGAAACCCTGTCTCTACCAAAAATACAAAATTAGCCAGGTGTCGTTCCAGGCTCCTGCAATCTTAGCTACTTGGGAGGCTAAGGCAGGAGAATCACCTGAACCCAGGAGGTGGAGGTTGTGGTGAGCCGAGATCACACCATTGCACTCCACCCTGGGCAACAAGAGCGAGACTCTGTCTCAAAAAAGAAAAAAAAAAAGCAAGGTATTTGACATCTTAAGGTCTCAGGGTCTCCATCTGGAAAAAGCGTAATTATAGCACCTACTCCCACAGGATTATTGTGAGGCCTAAATCCACGTAATGCACACAGTATAGCGCCTGGCACACAGGTGGGTAGGTAGGGGATGGATAGACAGAACATGAATGTTCTATAGATACTATCATTAGTATTGTTGTCATAATCATGAAGTTTCTTAAGCACTTACTGGAAAGGTATAGGATTTTCCATTAGGAAAAATCACCTCAGCAGCTTCGACCCTGAAAACAAAAGCCAGAAATAAAATACTTAAGAAAAAAATGTACCATAATTATCAAATCTTTCATTTGGGCTACAACTGCAGCCTCACCATATTCCATCTATCCCATTCCAACACCGTTTGGATTGATCTTGCTATATACAGTATTACTCTATCATTTCATCTCCTAGGCTTCCTATGTCCCTTTCAGGCACTACCTACTTGAAAGGTTTATTTTCCAGTACTGCAAAGCATGCATCCTATAGGGACTCCTTTCCAATATTGATACCCACATTCTAGGCTTTACCAGGGCAGTGTACTACACAATACAGCTGACAGAACCACTGAAACGAAAAATCAATTGAAAAAAAAACCTGACGCTGCCCATATAATTTCAATCATGCTTTCTCTAGTTATATATTTATTTTCAATTATAGTAATATTCTAGAATAAACTATGATGCTAGTACTAAGGATCATATAGACTTGTTAAATAATTTTCTAAATTAAAAATATGCTTTGGAAAAAATACAGTAATCTTACTGATATGGGATGCATGCTTTGCTCTTGTATATGCTTCTCTACCTCTGCTCAGCTGTTCTTCTGCTGATCCTCCATTTATATATTCTCAAATCTAATGATCCCCAAACACAGATTAAATTTCATTGCCTCCATGAAGCCTTCTCAGATTGTATCAGCTGGCAGTAACTTGCCCATACAAATAGCCAGAATATTGCCAAAACTTTTTTTTTTTTATATACTTTTTATTGCATTTTAGGTTTGGGGGTACATGTGAAGAACATGCAAGATTGTTACATAGGTACACACACGGCAGTGTGATTTGCTGCCTTCCTCCCCATCACCTATATCTGGTATTTCTCCCCACGCTATCCCTCCCCAACTCCCCACCCCTGCTGTCCCTCCCCTTTTTCCCCCCCGACAGACCCCAGTGTGAGAT
>PVKV010021147.1:0-38189 GCA_004027835.1 Alouatta palliata
TGGAGAGTCTCCGGGCGGACTGGACTCATGATGGGAAGAGTCAGCAGTCTCGCGCCGGTTTTCTTTGTTCTGCAGTTTTTATAGGGGTAGAGGGACTGGGGGAGTGGGAGAGCTGATCTGGCGGGTGGCGATTGGGCAGGTTGGTTGTCGGGCGGGAAGGTGACTGGAATTGCGTCAGCTGAAGTTGTGCAGGCCGGGCTGGGACAATAGATGGAGTGAGACAAGGGACCTTCCTTGTGAGGGAGGAGGGGCTTTCCATGTGGCCGGGGCCTGAGTAGGAGGAAGAGGAGGGGGAGAAAGGGGCCCAAGGGTCCCTTGCCAGACAGACTGGGGCTTTAGAGGGTGGAAGCCTCAAGCCTTGGCAGTTTTCACATGGTATTGAGCAAATGCACAGAAGTCAAGAGTTGATCTTTGGAAACCTCTGCCTAGATTTCAGAAGACATATGGAAATGCCTAGATGCTGTGTCAGAAGTTTGCTGCAATGGTGGGGCTCTCATGGAGAACATTTACTAGGGCAGTGCAGAAGGAAAATGTAGGGCTGGAGCCTCCTCATTGAGTCCACTGGGGCACTGCCTAGAGGAGGGCCACCATCCTCCAGACCACAGAATGGTAGATCTACTGACAGCTTGCACTGTGCACCTGGAAAAGCCACAGAAACTCAATACCAGCCCATGAAAGCAGCCAGGGGGAGGTTGTACCCTGCCAAGACACAGTAGCAGAGCTGCCCAAGACCATGAAAACCCACCTCTTGCATCAGCGTGATCCGGATGCAAGACATGGAGTCAAGGGAGATCATTTTGGACCTTCAATGTTTGACTGCCCTGCTGGATTTCAGACTTGTGTGGGGCCTGTAGCCCCTTCGTTTTGACCAATTTCTCCTATTTGGAATGGATATATTTACCCAATGCCTGTGCTCCCATTGTACCCAAGAAGTAACTAACTTGCTTTTAATTTTATAGGCTCATAGGCAGAAGGGACTTGCTTGTCTCAGATGAAACTTTGGACTGTGGACTTTTGAGTTAATACTGCAATGAGTTAAGACTTGGGGAGACTTTTGGGAAGGCACGATTGATTTTGAAATGTGAAGATATGAAATTTGGGTGGGACCAAGGGCAGGATTATGTGGTTTGGCTCTGTGTCTCCATGCAAATCTCATCCTGTAGCTACCATAATTCCCAAGTGTTGTGGGAGGGACCCAGTGGGAGATGTTTGAATCACAGGGGCAGGTCTTTCCCGTACTGTTCTCTTGGTAGTGAATAAGTGTCACGAGGTAGGATGGTTTGAAAAGGGGAAACCCATTTCACTTGGCCAAACTCATTCTCTTTTTGCCTGCTGCCATCCATGTAAGACGTGACTTGCTCCTTCTTATCTTCTGCCACGATTGTGAGGCTTCCCCAGCCACGTGGAACTGTAAGTCCAATTAAATATCTTTCTTTGGTAAATTGCCCAGTCTAGGGTATGTCTTTATCAGCAGTGTACAAATGGACTAATACAGCCAGGCGCACAGATTCAAAATGATCAGGTGGGGGCAAATTAGTGGTAGTGGTTGGTAGTGGTAGTGGTAGTGGTAGTGGTAGTGGTAGTGGTAAGGGTGTAAGTGTCAGACCACTTGATGTCATTTTCCCTTTACCTATACATTTTCCCCTTTGCTGCACAAAAGTGCATTTTTTATTTTTTCTATTTATGTTTCTTGGTAGAAAAAAAAAAGTTAACATAATTGACTTCTTCTGTTGCAACTTTCAATCTGAAAGGCAAACGTCGTTTCACAGAAAAATAATCCTCACCAGTTTTTACACAATACATTCATCAGACAGGTCCTGGCCAAGTCAATTAACAGCAGGGGATGGGGTCAGGACTTTGGGGTTGATCCCAGAATATGGTTCTTCATAAAATGTTACATTGTTCTTAGTGACAATTAACTTAGCAGAGCACTTTAACGAAAGCACAAACAAGGTCAATCTGTAGTTGGTTCTTTCTCCTCCATTAAATGACACATGGTACCTATATTTTAAAATTATGCATAAGAAGTAGCAGGCTCTTGAATGCATTCCAAAATATATCACAGACCAGGTGTTAAAGCACATTGCTATTAAGCTCAAAGCATGAGCTAAAATCATAGTACATAAAAGTCAGAGACTTTTCTATAGATATGTAATATGTGGCATAATCTTTTTTTCTCGTATTATACAGATAAAAGGAACCATCCTTCCAAGGCAATCTGTTAGTGATAGCTGATGAAAATAGCAAATAAAAGTAAGACAACTTCTGTAAGTACAGAGGGTATGAAACCTACAAGCCCACAGTGAAAGACACGGAAAGGAGTGAACTTTGAGGAACCAGGAAGCTGAGAAAGCACCGTTCTTGGTTTAATTACTGTACATCATGCAGTACAGACATTAGAGTGGTACTTCCCAAAAAAGATGTGTAATCCAGGTCATCAGGATCCCCTGAAAAGAACGTTTTTGTTTTTAATGCAGAATTCTCGGTCCGACCCTAGAATATTTCCTTTCAATATATCTAGGGGAGGCCAAGAGAGCTGGATTTATATCAAATATCTTGCATGAACTTAATTCAGAAACAGGTTTAGAAACCAATTTCATCACATTTCATTATAGGTGGACAATACTTTTTTTATACCTCCCTAGACCGAGTGCTGAAGTTCAAGACCTAAGATTTTCTACTCTTAAGACTGTCATAGTACCTCACACAGAATAGGTACTTGGGTGGGTTTCTGCTGAGTAAAGGAAGCTATACATAAAGTGAGTCGTGTCTTTTCCCTTATGTGCTCTAGACACTTATTTTTTCCATTCCTGGTTTAATGTCCCTTAAATTTTTGGGTTAGGAATTAAATATCAGGGGCAAGCCTGAGAAAAGTGTAGGGCAGAGAGGACAAAGTACAGTAAGGCGGCAATAACCAGCAGCTAGGAGAACACAGAAAGGACCGTGGCTGAGGGTCTGCAGATTTAGTCTATGTGGGGCACATACACTTGGAGGACCCTTGAGACACACCCCGAGTATGCAGAGAAAGGTGGTGGGCAATGTAAGTGAAGAATCCACTCATTTCTTGCCTGGCTAGAGCCCTGCATGACGTGGCCTCATTTGGATAGCACCTGATTGTCAGCCCACTGTATTCCTCCTCTCAGATGTTTAAAAAGCCTCTACAATGGAACATTATCCAAGTTCAAGTATATTCAATCTTATTCTTATATTCTACATTCATATTTATAGCCTCCTGCTTTAAGATTCCATTTTAAGACAGAATCCTGTGTCTTACTCAAGCCACTGACTTCAGAATTTCTTTTGTAATTTTCCCACCTCCAAAGGGTTAAAGAACTCTTTGGAAAATAGAACTGAGAAAAATAATTAGTGCTCAATTTCCTGTTTTATCCATGGCTACATGCTGGATTTATGTAACTGAAACATCAATAAACTGTCAATTATGGTAAATGACTATGAGCTTTTCATTACACAAGAATCCGAGACCTACAAGTTTAAGAGTATTAGGAAATCAGAAAGTTAAAGAATATTAGGAAATTAGAGCTTGAGTTTCGAATTTTTCCCATGAGCTCATCTTCGGTTCAGGTTAAATATATGCCCAGGCATTAGGGGTAACCTAGACAAATGGGCACATGGATATTACAGGCAATCTCTCATCTGCAAGCCAGGGATTGAGCTGAGTAGAAATGTCAGCACATAGCCAGCCTTGTGCTTACGGTATTATACCCTCATATCTAAAAGTAAAGGACTTCTAGAAAATAAGTACATTTTATTCATTACTTTATGCTACTAAGCTATTTCTCAATTTCAGAGACAATTGTTTTACAAATATGGCTCTTTTCCATTGTAACCCTTCTAAATTAACTTCTTTCAAGTTTACCACGTCCCCCAACTATAGTATCAGCCAGTGCTTAACCATTATTACCTGAATAAGCAAATAAAGAAGGAAAATGTTACAGTGTAAGCAATGAATCAGTCAGTTCCCAAATACTTATTAAATATCTATTAATTAAAAAAAAATCTCTGTCCTCATGGGACCTGGAGTCTTAGGAAGAGGCAGGCAGGCACAGAGGTAGGAAGAGACAGAAGGCAAGAAGAGATAGGTAAACAACATAAGTTTATCAAGTGATAAATGATATGAGAAAATGAACTTTGATGCTGTTACAGAGTGTGACAGGCAGATGGGCTGTTTCTTTACATCGGACAGTGAAATAAGTCCTCTTTTAACCTTAAGATGATCTGGGAAAGAATATTCCAAGCAAAGGGTCAGAACTTAAGAGACCTCAAAGAATGAGTGAGCTTAACAGTGTGTATTAATGAAAGACACAGTCTTTACCCTCCCAGAGCTTCTAAGCTTCTCCTCATTCCCACTAACTCTATTTCCTTTTCTACATGGCTGCAGCAATTAGATCTTGCCTTGCTGCTTGGCTTCCTTAATTTCTGATCCATTTTTACTAATCCTTTAGAAAAACTGCAACAGATGAACAACTGTCTGATTTCCTCTGTCCCTGGAAGTGGGGAGAGGGCATAACAAATGGCATTTCTAATGGCAGTTCAGGGTGGAAAGGAATTGTGAAAGGCATTTCACTTGTTTCAATGGAGCTGCTTCTATCTATCCTCGTAAGACAGAACTGAAAATCAAAATCTTACTGGGCCTGCTTTGGCCAAAGTTGAATTTAACTGATGGGATGTTTTTCATTTATTCATTGATTCACACATGTTTTCATCAGGCATTTATTTAGTGTACCAAACATAATTCTGGAAAGTTGAAATACAAAGATAAGTGGAATATTGCCCTTTCCTTGCAGAGGTACAGAGACAAGTCTAGGGATAAACAGGCAAGCACAAATCACAGCAATGATATTTGTAGTCTGAGAGGTTTGCACAGAAGCATAAGTACTTAATTCAGCCTGGGGAAGTTAAGATAGTCTCCTCAAGGAGGTGATACTTGATTTGAGACTTGAAGTTGAAGAGAAGTTTGTTAGGTGGATAAAGATGTGGGAAGGATAGGCATACTATAGAAAAATAATGCCATTAGGTAACCTGGTGTGAACTTGCATAGTATGTTCAAGGAGCTGAAAGCCTGTCTACAAGAAGCAAGAAAACTTTGGGAAATACGAGGAGGCCATTGCCTCAAAGGCCAGTTTTCTGTAGCTACCATTTTTTCACTAATTTCACAAATCTAACAGTTTGATTTCTTCAAGACAGTCATTTCATTAATGTTCTATTCTTGCCTGGGTGTGGCAGAGAGTGTCTTTATTATTGAATCTAACAGTCTCTGGTCCTCTCTGCTGTCTGAAAATATAGAACGTGCATCCAGTTGCCAGTGAATGTAGACAGTGCTCACCAGCCATTATCTCATATTCTGACTGTGGAAAGTGGTTGCCATTCTGAGAAAGGAGGTGAGGAAACTGAGGCTCAAGGGTGACACTGTCTTGCCTAAGGTCACACACCTAGGAAGTGGCATGGTTATGATTCAGTTTCAAACTTGGTGCTCATCCTGTAACACTGGGACAGAGCTGGCTATAAATCAGGCTGTCAGTCTATTGAGCCTGTGGTTTTGGCTGGTGTGAAGATGTTGAAGGAAGGTTTGTATTAAGATACTCTGTGATTTTGGCACAAGAGCTATGGAAGCATATGGGCCCCTGGAGAGGTTAGCAATATGAGCAAGAAATAACAGGATGAGATTCAACTGGAAAAATGCTAACGAATACATCTGGAGACAAACAAGCAGAAACACACATGGTTAATGGGAAGCAGAGCAGCAGGGACCATGAGAGTTTGGGGAAAGTGGACATTTTATCATAAAGACATTGCCAAGAGGAGATGGGAGCAGGCGAGAAGAAATCACTTGGGCTGTGGACAAAAAGGCCTCAGCTACCCAAGGAGAGACAGAAAAGGCCTTTGGAATGCTCAGTGTTTTGGATCTGCAGTGCCATTTTCACTTCGGGTCCTCATATTTTAAACAGAAGCCACCAATGCTGGGGAATTCAGAAAAGAGAATCACACACATAATTTAATACCGGAGGGGATGAACTCAAGAGGAACAAACAAACAAGCAAATACGATCATCTTACATCTCTACAATTCTGAAAAAGGAAGCAGCAGAAAAAGGGCTGAAATGAAAATGCTCAAAAATGGAGGGGTGAGCAGGTAACATGGCTCACAGCAATATAACTTATGGCACTAGCGACCCACAGTTACTTGATCTTCTGCCAAAGTCCTCTCATTGGGAACACTGTCTCCTAAGATGTGGAAGCTCCAAGCCTGAAGTCCAGGAATAATACTGTGAAGACGGATTTCATGCTACCAGACGACAGGGTCTCTGGACCTCAGAGGGCAGCCTGTTGCATTGCTGATTGGCTCTCAGTCTTACGTGATAATCACTCATGAATGATACCTATCAATACTTTGTGGTGTTTATTCTGGATGTAATAAAACAGACCATAATTCCTGAGCTAAATTCATGGGGCAGGAAAATGACACCATTTCTCAGTTTTCACGCCATTTTTTTTCTCCTTTTTGTCATCAGACATGGGGTAGATTATAAATGACCTGAGTGTGCTGTCTTAGTAATTCCTCAACCAAATGTTGTTTTCCAGTATCCATCTATCTCGGAAACTGTCTGTCCCATTATCTTTTTCCTAACTGTTTGAAACAGATGGTACTTTATACTTTAAATTCATGTCCAAGTCATTTCAACTAACACTGCCCTGTGATTTGGGACTCTCTACCTGAGAGGAAAAAGCACATTCAAACTATGATGTATGCAAAAATATGTTTGATTTTGTAGAGGAACAGAAGTTTCTAGAAATTTTGGTGCGTTGTGGCATGTGCCTCTAAGTAAATGAGAGTAATGTTCTTGGTGGAAATTCCCTGAATGAACCATACCAGTTCTATGTTTAAAATATGAGATTCCCAAATGGAATGCTGGCATAGGCTGATGTATCCTGTAACTGACGTGAAATGAATTAAATCACCACCTGCATTCACCATCTTCTCATTCATTTAAGGCTCTCAAAGGCAAGTGTCTTCCATTGAACATAAGAAGCACTTAATAAACATGTGCTGACTGAACAGATGAGTAACCTCAATGGCAAAGCACGGTTATTACTTTGTTAGTTTGGGGCAATGAAAAGACCCAAGTTTGGATTTCAAGTCACACAGACTACATTAAAATCTGCCCTTGTTATTTAACAATTGTGTGATTTCAGAATAGTAACTTCAATTTTATGTCCTTGATTTTCCTCATTTTTTTTTTAAAGGAACAATTTTAGTTAACTCATGGAGCTCTTGTGAAGATTATATGCAAAATAGCACATTAGATGACTACCGTAATTCCTGGGGTATAGGAGAGATATACCAAAAGTTCTTTTGCTCCCGCTTTGGGACCACACCAGTGACATTTTTTTGGCCAACATCTCATTCCCTTAATTCTTATCCATGGCCCAGAGCCCCAGAGCAACTTTCTTGAGGAAGTTTTTCTATATGGCTTTCCAAAAGTTTCTCCAAGCTCTTTTGGCATTTTCTATCTGTACAGCTCAGTCCGACACTATGCATGTTTAACTTGTCATACCACAGTATTTATTGAATTGTTATTTCACAGATGGTGTGGATCACGCATGCATCCCTGGGTGAGAATTTGAGAACATGGTTTGCAATAGGCTCATTCTATCACAATGCCAACTCCATGGGAGGTGCATGTAGAAAAGCCCCCACTGAACACAATATGTCACTCTTAATCCTTTTGAATTGGAGAATCTTCATTTTAAAATAAGGATATACTATGCAATCTATCTACTTTTTAGTTTGGTTATAAGAATCAAATGAGATAACACATATGGAAAAATTTTGTAATTCTTAAAGCTTTTATGAATGAATATAATTCTTCTCTTGTGATCATTTTATCTTATTTGCTATTTAACTACAGTCTTAGGAGGCAAAAAGAAAGGAGCTTTCATATTTAATTTTGAAGAACTAAGCTTAGTAGGTAGGCATCAGATCAAGAGAGCATAGTTAGGTAGGCAGTATCAAATTCCCTGTATCTAAACATCTAGCTTCCTTATATCCAAACATCTTTGTGTTGTCTATGCTTCTAGTGACCCTGTTATTAGAACAATACATCAAGGTATGGGGTATTTTCTTAAAGACTGTGTCAGCACAAAAAAAGAGATCTATATTGAATGCTCCTTCCTTCTCTTCAGCACCCAGTGCATATCTCTATTAATGGACTTGTTATATTTTATTAAAAATATCTGTGAAGGCCTCTCAGCTGTAGCCCTGATATAATATTTATGAAAACATACACAAACAAACATTACCAAGCTGAAAAAAAAAAAACAGTGGAAACTTGAGATTTGTCGGTGCTCTTCCAAAACTCTGGAGGGATTTTTGCTAACCAAAGCTCAGATAAAGTTTACAGGGAATAAAAATGACAGATGAAAGGGTCCAACATGAAGATCTAGGAAAATGACAAACTTTCTGGGTTGTAGTTTTGATTTCTGCTTTATGGCAAGAGAACAACTACAGAATGCACCTAATTATTCAGAAATAAATATCCCCTTGTATCATCAGCTGATCAAACAGCAGAAACAAAATATAATTCTAAATAAAGCCATGCATAGAAGTAAAATAGACCTAGAGTTGCATGCCAACACCACTACTTAGTAGTAGTGGGCTTTGATAAATTTACTTCACATTTCTAAAATTCAGATTTTTAATCTGTAAAATAAGAATAATACTAGTGGCCCTTTTATGTTACACCTATGAGAATACATATGAAGTCCCTAGCATTGTGAATAGAATAAGGGGAAGTTTGATACAGACTAGTCATTGCTATTTAAATTATTATTATTACTATTATTATTATTATCAAATGCTGGAGATTGTTGGTACTCAGCATACTCAAACCCTAACCTTACAAAACACACTCTCAGGCATGTGCATGTGTGCACGAGCACACATAAACACACACACACACACACACACACACACACACACATAATTTTCTCAAATTCCCTTGAGTTCTGACTTAGATTCTGTCAATAAAACTGCCTACACACAATTAGGAAGACAAGAAAGAGAAGCCATTATTTTCTTCTTCCAGTGGCCTGTAGATGAGAGGGTAGCAGGCAAAAGTGGGGTTTAGAGAACTTTCTAGACCTGCTCCTGTGAATCACTCAATCTGGTGCTGTGTGGGTCTTTGAGACTATGTGCAGAAATTCCTATAATTCCTGCGTTTCCTGATTCCCACAAAGTGCTTCAGCTGACCTTGACTCTCGGCTTCCCTAGCTTTCTCAATGGTTTTATACGTAGCTAACTTCCTATATTAAATAATTCTTCCTGCTTCAAATATCTAGAGTGGCTTCTGTCCTCTAGACCACATCTCGTCTACTATGTATTACACCTTCTATAAGCTCAATTTGCTGTTTGATACAGCAGAGTCTACTAGGTAATTGACGGTCACATGTTGACAGTTTGCCTTTGGGCCATGCACTTGAACTGGCCGTCCCTCCCAATCACTGGATGAGAAGGACTCACTAGACATGGAGGCTTATTTCTCCCTAGGCAGAGAACAGCAAAATTATAAAGACCTGTTCTCATTAACGGAGGAGTAAAAACAAACCACCACCACCACAATATCAACAACTTTGGCTTCCAGAAGGTGCACCTACTTGCAACCAAGAGGCAGAGGAAAAGAATAATTGTGCTGATTTTTACAAAACCTTTTTCCAGTAAGCATCTTTTACCTAGGCAAATAAAAGATAACATATTTCAAAATTAAGTAATACCTCGGAAAACATAAAAGTGAAAGAAAATTTAGCTAACAAGTGTTTTCCTCTTCTTCAATGCTCTGAGCAATGTAAGAAGGAAAATTCATGTTTAATTTATATTTGTATTGCAAGCACCTAGCATGGATTCTGGTGTACACACAATTGTCAAACTGAAGGGAAGTGGAAAATCAGGATTAGCCTGTAGTTTCAGGAGACAGAGAGGCCAGTGTGATCCTATTAGTTCCAGACAGGTTCCAGAGCCAGGTTTCCTCTTGCCCCCCTGCCCTACCAATCACTTTTCCAGTCCGCGTTCCCCAAAGTTCACCTATTAAGGTGCCTTTTAACATGTCCAGGAGCACCAGCGCCAGGCTCACTCATAAGACCAAGCCCAGTGAAACTGCCTTTCCCACCCCACATCTGAGTGAGCCAGTTTTAATAAACAAGCTATTCCAGATTGGCACTCATAGTTCCAACTTAGTACTTTTGATGTTCTTGGTTACCTAAAATAGAAAATAATAATTTTATAAAAATCCAAAAAGCTTATTTAAAAGATGTGCTTTAATTTAACTAGAATGTTACAATAACATTTCCTTCCTATTATAACTGACAAAACAAGTAAAAGTTGTGAAGAGTGCTACAGTGTTTTTGATGAGATAAATCTTTATTCTCAGACATAATTAACTTCTTCTTTAAGAAGATGCAGTAAGTCTAAATTCAAGGACATTTATTTTAAAACTTCTGAAGGTCTGAGATTCTACATTGTTATATTCAGGCAATGAATTTTACCTCTTTAAAATATTTTAATCCTTATCCCACTCCTATCTGTGCACTTTTGGTTTAAATGGCTTTTGGATCTCTTCTTAACAAACCAGAGTCTTTGAAGCTGACCTTCCTCTGGCTAGGAGAACCCAGAGGACCAAACCCCCATGGATTCTCTAGTTTTGTATCTCTAGGAGATGAGTGAGGTAATCAGGTTATCAGTAAGGTTCTGTCTGTCAAGGTGACACATGAATGCCCCTAGTCCATGGTTAATTACTACGCTTCCCTGTGTCTCTGCCTTCATCTGCTTTTCTGAATATGTTTTGTGGCACAGAAGCCCAGACCCCACTCTTTGGCCCGCATTTTTGAAGCACAGCACATGTGGAATGTCCATTCTCCATAGAGGGTGACAGGGCAGCTATAGCCAGAAGCCTAATTTCTACAATCTAAGAAAAACATAACTTGCAACGAAGTGATTACCTAAAAGGGGAATTGTGAGGCTAAGGAGTTTGAGATGACAGATTATTCAATGATTATGGCGGCCAAAGCCATACTCACCACCACCACCAAATAACCCCCACCACCAAAAAACAACATCAACAACAAAAAAAGCTTGTGGATAGAATACTGGTTTTATATAATTGCACTGGATTCTGAATGAAACGCACTTATCATAGTGAAACAGAAGGTTAGTGTGGCATTCTTCTGTCTCCGTGACAAAGGGATGAAAGGCGTCAGTCAAGAGAGGAACACAGGATAGATAATAGATGCAGCCCAACGGCAGCTGTAGATGTCAGGATTACTGAAACGAGGCATTTCTTCATGCAGATGCAAGCACACTGTAAGCATAAGCTGTAATACTTTCTGGATTCAGGTGAGAGCTGGAATTTCGCATTTCCAGCGTTGCCATAATTCATCACTACCTGCTGCATGATTCTCTAGGACTTTTGTGTATAAAGGATAACAATTAGAACTAATGATTTTGGTGCTCACAGCTTCAGATTGCTTCACAATTTCTTAAGGTGAGAAGTAGCCCAATCTCAAACAGGTAGAATATAAATTAAACTTTACATCTTATTTAGGAAAGGATTCCCATGTTTTATTTGTCTAACAATATACCATAGATTATTTAAATCAGGAATCAAGGGAACAGTGCTACCATTGGCACAAGAAGGTAAAAACACACGCATCACCTCAGATCCCTCCACTGAATTTAGAATTCCCAACAAGAAATTTGGGAAATTCCCTATTGTTTTTCCAGTTTGGCCTGATTACCTTATAGAAATCACTGCTAAAACTTCCTTATGTTTTACATTCAGCAAACCCCAGTGAGGCTACAAGGATAGCCTAGAGCCAGAAAGATAGCCTTTACATTTTGACATCCCAAAGATTTGTCCATGAGCTGGGGCCATACAGGGATTCTGCAAGGTGCGAATTCTTGTCCCATTACCAAGACTAGTCCTGCAATTCCTGATGCCCATGTAGAAACTGATCCTATTTTCCTGCGGATTTTAGTGAAGGAGAGATGATCGAAGAAATCTGGCAATTGCTAGGACAGATTGAAACAGCTTTGAGCACACCAGAGTGTGTTGCCACTGCTTCTATATTATAATAAAAATGACAATATATCCTACATTTCACATTGTAATAGACACTCTACGGAGGGTATTCGCTATTGGTGAAAGCTGCATAGATCATTCAACTTCAAACTGTTTATATTACTTCAAACTGACAACTTCATTTTCTGAAGGCATCAAAAAAAAAAAAAAACCCTTCAACCTCCTGATAAAAATGCAATTTTTACTTACAGTACCATTCATACCACCTCTGAAAATATAACCAAATGTGATATTAGTCACAAGACCTATCTCTGCCTATATTTCAAGTTATTGTTTCTGAATTCTGTGGCTCCATCTCTCTTTACTACAGGTAGAAGTCATAAACTAACTGAAATGTGCTGTGTGTTCTGGTGGCGGTCACCAGACCGGCAGAGGGAGTCATTAAGAAATCAAAAATCATCATGCAATATTCAGAGTAGCGACAATTTCATCATTGGCATCTGGAAGTAAATTGTATGGAAAAAGGAAAAATAAGTGAAGATATCAAATATTTAAAGTCACATTTAATTTTAAGACCATATGTGAATACTAGTAGAGAGTGCTTGGACATGAAAGGGGAGGGATCCTGGCTCTATGGCCACAAGATATTTCCTGGAACCAGTGATTCTGTTTTGGGTTTTATTAGGACACTCTGGTACATTATTCATGGAATAGGGAGGCTCTGTGATTTGAGTGCTCACTATGTTTAGGGCAAGAGGTTGAAGGAGGAGGGTTATAATACGAATATTTTATTGCATGTAAATTATACATGTACTACCATGTAATAGAGTTTATAGCTCATTGCAAACAAGAAGAGTAAATACTGGGGGTTTGGGTCAAGACGGTAGACTAGAAGTAGCTCATGTGCTGCATGAGAAGTAGTTCTCATGCAGATGAATAGAGCTGGAGGCCGTTATTCTAAATAAACTAATCTAAGAACCGAAAACCAAATACTGTATGTTCTCACATATAAGTGGGAGCTAAACATTAAGTACGTATGCACATGAAGAAGGTAACACAGACACCAGGATCTATTTGACGGTAGAGGGGGAGGAGGGTGAAATACAAAAAAAACTACCCATTGGTATCCAATGGGTATTTTTGGATGACGAGATAATCTGTGAACCAAACTTCCCCAACATGCAATTTTTCTGTATAACAAACCTGTACATGTACCCCTGAAACAAAAATAAAAATTAAATAATAAAGAAAACTAAAGAGTAAAGACTTAAAGTCAAAGATGGAGAAAGGAGAGTGGAGTAGAAAAGAGGAAGAGTGAAAGCCAAGGTGAGGGTTGGTGTGTACAGCTCACTTTTTGTGTTCTCTTGTACCCAGGGCAAGCAGCCCAGCCATGTAGAAAGGGACAGGTCTGCATAGTGCAGCACCCTGAAGTGTACAAACAGTATCATCTTAGAAATTTCCAAACTGAACTAGGTTCACACCCTGGCTATGATACTTCTTGGTTTTGTAATCACAGACAATTTGATTGTAAGCCTATTGAATCTCAATTTTCTCAATAGTGAAATTGATGCAGGGCAGGCAAGCCCCCAGATTAGGGCTTAGCCCAGGAGAGTTCTCGGCTTCTCCCGGGAAAGAATTCAAACGTGAGTTGATGGTGTTAGCAATTGTTATAGAAGGGGCAGTGTACAGCTTCAGCAGGGGTTCTGCTCCTGGTGGAGCGGGGCTAACCCACAGGCAATACGCCCAGAGTAGCAGATCAGGAACACTACTACCATTATATTTATACCCTTTTAATTACATGCAATTTTAGCAGCGAGTTATTCAGAAATTTCTAGAAAAGTGCTGGTAGCTTCTTGGTGTCACCATGGAAAGGGGCAACAACTTCCAGATGATGCCATGGCAGTGATAAATTGTCATGGTGCTGGTGGGCATTATCTTATGGAGGGATGCTGTTTTCCCTGTCTCTTCCCTGTTTCAACCAGTCTTCAGTGTGCTCTGGAGTTGAGTCTCACATATATCAAAATGAAAATGACAGTCTTGAGGTTTGTTGTGAGGCTTATTCTAAGAAACACATGTAAATTACTTACGTACTCAATATCCATAAGTACTAATTTTATCCTCATCTGTGGATGAGAGTTGGCAGCCCAGACTCAGAGGGTAAGAAGCCCTGTGGCCAGGGTGAGCAGATCTAAGCAGCACAGAACTGAATAAGTGACGGCGAGGAGCCTCTGACCCTCGACCACTTTGTTGTTTACTCAGATCTGCCCTGTGATTGTAAGGTAATCTGAAACAAAGACATGATGATATTGGAAAATGGTATGACGGGTAGGAGGGAAGAAATACATCTTCTATTACCAGTGCCTTAAAGTGGAAAAATGCCAACACATTATAGGACAATTAACATTAAACTAAATTTTATTTCACTGAAAACAATGAACTCAGATGTAAACACAATCAGACAAGGCATTCTGAAAATAATGACGTATTGGGTGCCCAAAACAGGTGGATTCTTAGAACCTACTGAGCACTGTTTTGGATGTCTTGTTTGCTGTCTTGGGCTCTTCTCCCCAGTGTGCTGTATGTGGCATGTTACAAGGCCCAACGCAGCAGTTTCCATGTTAACCCCTCTTGGGAACCTCTGAGAGTCACAGCGAAAGTTCTGTCTTCCTTCCTCTAAGTTTTCAGCATTAGTTATAGCTGTTTACCTGGTATCAGTTTAGTCTTCCTGAATTAAACAAACAGAAAGTCATTTTTTCCCCAATATATTCAACCATGACTAAAAAACAAGTCACACATGTAGTTTCAGAGCACAGGTTCAACTAATGTCCTTTTTTTTTTTTTCTTTTTTTCAGAACAGGGCTGCAAGGAAAACAAGGACATAAACTATCACCAATTTAAAATGTTTATATATGTTACTGAGGTTCCAAGTACTTAGATTTTCTATAGCTTCAGTTATGTAGCCAACCATGGTGACTGTGGCAAACTAAAACAAAGCAAAGGGACAATTTTTGTTTTTTGTCTTTAAAACTCAGAGACCCTATCTCTGAGTTTTTCCTGGGACCAAGAAGAAACTTTGTAAATGAGAACACATTAAAAAAGGCCCTTGGGAATGAAGTCCCTGAACGTGATCCAGGAAGAAGCTCAGATCAGCCCTGCTGTGAACATTGTCTTGTGGGAGGTTCTGAGAACTCTGTCCTCAGGAATGGCCAAATGCCTCTGGTGGAGATATGAGGATAGAGTCCAAGACAGAAAAGCTGAAAACATAGTGCATTAAATAGCATTTACAGGTTTATAATCTCATTATAAAAGTAATAGGAGAGAACTATAGGAAATTTTACTATAGAAAAATATAACAAAGAAAATAAAGGCCAGCAGTAAACATGGCACCCAATGTTAAATATTAATATTCCCATCCTCTTTTTTCTAAAAATATATATACATGCTTGCATATGTAGAGTAATTTTTAAACTAGGATTATAATGTAAATATTTTGTACACTGTTTTTTTATTTTTTTCATTTTCAATATACAATAGAAACTCTTCCAATCTAGAGCACTCAAAGTCAGTAACCAGCCAATTAATTTTAAAAGGCTATAAGGCAGTGTTATTTAAATAAACTCTTATTGCTTAAACATTGTGTTTGCACTTAAGATATATAAATGTGCATTCATTAACTATGCTTACGACGCAAGGCCAATGCCTTTTTTTTTCTTTTTTTTTTTTCTTTCTGAGACGGGTCTCACTGTGTTATCCAGGCCCTAGAATTTTACAGTGTTTTCCCTTGCCTTTTTTGGTTGTCTTACCAAACCAATTTGACAACAATTATTTAGCACCTCAGCTTCCTAGAAAAACAATCTGAAACCTTTTTTTGCACTTAATGACTTAGTGATTTAACTGATATTTATCGAATACCAGTTCATTGAGCCATGCAATTAGAGCGGCAAGGGCAACCAGCCTAAACATATTTGTTGAGTCATGGTAAGGACATTACAAAACATGGGAGCAGATATGCACAAGAATGGGGGAGAGGAGCCTGAGGTCCATGACACAAGAGTACCGTGAACACTGCTCAGTATATTTACAGATGGAGTGCCCAACTATGTTATTTTGGTGAGTTGGTTACATGAGGGTTGGTTTAGGCATAGTCTGCAATTTTCAGCTGCAACATGTTTCAACATTGAAATTGATCTCAGACACTTGAACTAAATGTAAATATTATAGAGGTACTGAAAGAGACAAGTAATTCCACACTTATATTTAAAGTGTCTCTGAGTGGTACAATTACGGTTTTAATGATACCGAAACTTAGTAGTATTCAGGTAGGAGACAGGATTTGACTGCAAAGATGGGGCTGGGACAGATTGAGGACTAGCTAAACAGGGCTGAGGCAGGATGCAGCTTTCCAATCAGCCACACCCACCAGTGTGCCATGTCAATTTATCATTGCCATGGCAACACCCGGGAGTCACCACCCCTTTCCATGGCAATGGCTCGATGACCCAAAGCTTTCTTACTACCCCTTCCCTAGAAATTTCTGCATAAACCACTCCTTAATCTGCATGTTATTAAAAGTGGGTATAAATGTAACTGACAGTCTCTGCTTACTTCTTGCTCTGTTGGAGCAGCCACAAAGCTGTAGTAACACTGCCTCTTCAATAAAGCTGTTTTCTTCTACCTCCAGCTCTCCCTTGAATTCTTTCCCATAAAACTGGGCGTAGCAGCAATGCTTCACTCACATGCAGGAATGTGTCTTTGTGGCAACAGAAGACTTGGGTTTCCCTTAAATGAACCCATTTACTAACCCAAACCAAGAAGCTCATCTTCTGCTTCTACCATATTTGTGTATTAAAAACCAACTTACGAGTGGATGGATTTTGCATAAAAATTCAGCAAGAAATTGATGTCATCTTGGATAAAGTTGAGCTTAGAAGTTTGTTGTTTCTGTAAATGTTTCTTGATATTTCCATTTTTTACTGCCAACGTATCTTCTTACAAGAGTCAACAGTGTTCTAAGTAATTTGCCTGGCCAAAGTGCTAACAAGTCATTAACAATGCATTAATTAGTAAGGCAGTTAATGCAGCTAATGATCCTTAATCACAAAATAGAAGGTTTGCTATGAATGTTTTATTCCACACCCTTTTCCACACATTATTTACTGTCAATTAGTTACTGTGGAACAGTGATCATTATCTGTGGATAAAAAGGAATTGTACCAAAGAACTAAGAAACTATATGATTGATAATCCTGCAATTTAATACATATATGTTTTAATTCTGTATCTGAAACCTTACTCTTTTCTCACAATGCATGCTATTTCACCTAGGATATTAATGCCATATGTATTTATATGGACAAGTCCAGTTCTTGTATTTATCTATTTAAAATAGAACAGCTGTAGGGCACCTTAGCCTTGGGCTATGCTTCTGCTAACCATTCAATAAGTCAAACTTTGTGACTGGGCTTCTTTGAAAGACTGCAGAAGCTCTGCTCAGCTGGCACAGTTTAAAAATGTAGATGTGGTTATAAACATATATATACACACACATAATATATATACGCACACACACACACACACATAGTGCGTAGTTATGCCTATATGTACATAAGTGTTTTTAGATAACTTTTAAAATAAACTCCCTTCTTCGCTAGTGATCTTTGTAAATGGCTCCATCATCCACAGAAGCAGAACTACAGAGGTATTCTAGATGCCTTGCTCTTTTATGTGCCATATATAATAAATCCTCATGTTAGAATTTTACCTTTGAAATGTCTTTTAATCTCTATCCTGTGCTCCAACCCCAGTACTTTTGTTCTGGAACCATTATTTCTCATGAAGATGTGTTAACATATTCAAGTTCCCTTAAGGAACATTCCATTGCAGCTTTTAACAGTCTATATTTTATCATCCCTATTTGATATTCTTTTCTAACTAACAAAAGAATTAGAACAGTTTGTGAGTGGGGATGATGGTGAGAGTAGGGAGACAGCTTATAAAACAGGAAGTCAGGTCTCAAGTCCCATTCTTTGAGGAAAGCTAACATGATATCGCCAATGTAGTGAAAAAGATAGATGGAAAACCAGCTCTATAAATGTTAGTCTGTTTTTTAAGAAATCATAAATGAAGAAAGTTCTAGCTTCAGAACATCATATGTGGAGAGATCTAACGGAGACCTCATCTGTCATTCAGTCTAACCCTGAAGGCAACTGTACTTTTTTAGGGCTCAATTGTTTTCCTTGCCTCCAAATTTATATGCTGAAGTCCTAACCTCTAGTACTTCAGAACGTGACTCTATTTGGAGACAGGGGCTTTACAGAGAAGATTGGGTTAAAATAAAGCTATCGGGGTGGGCCCTAATCTAATCTGACTGCCATACTTGTAAGAAGAGAAAATTTGGACACACAAAGAGATACACCAAGGATGCACACTCACAGAAGAGAGACCATGTGAGGACACAGCAAGAAGGCGGCCACCTGCAAGCCAAGGAGAGAGGCCAAAGAGGGAGCCAAGCCTGCCGACACCTTGATCTCAAACTCCCCTCAACCAGGACCATTAGAAAATAAATTTCTGTTATTTAAGCCTCCCAGTCTATGGCACTATGTGATGGCAGCCTAGCAAACTAATACACAGTTTTCCCTGTTCCTGGGAAGGAATGCTGTTCTTTTGTATATCTCAGCACACCCTACTTTTTCAGGCAAAACAATATGGGAAAGAATAATTTTCAAACTGGAAAGCATTTAGGGCTCTGGAAATCTCACAGGAAACCATGAAAACAAGAGATTTGCAGCAATTAAACTTTAAAAAGCCTCACAACATCTCCCAAATTGAATGTGCACGTTTCAACGAAGCCAAGTACTAACAAACATATCCCCTGAAGCAACACCACTAGAATAACACCTTCTTTCTTCCCTTATGATTCTAATTGTTTACTTGATAACCTCTTATCTCAACTATTCCCAGTGTGGAATCTGATAGTGGCTGGGTTGAAGCTCTAATGTACCATATTGAAGGTCTGAATATAAATGTAAACAATAAATTCAACAGATCAAAATTACTTATATCATTGACAAGTTCAACACAAAATTTAGTAAGACAGTATTCAGACTGAACACGTTTCACCCCCATCCAATTGTTCAAGATTCTGAGCTCAACTCTGAATTACTATTTTCCTAAATACTTGGCTGAGGAATTGATTCTCCTCTGACCTTGTGTCATCACCCTCATTGTCCTCTCTTTCCTGCAACCACAGGTTCAGAGACAGAAATATGTCTTCCTGTGATGCCTCTTCTGGTCCCTGGCTCTGCATAGTGTATAATTCAAGGTTCCCACCAGGCCTTAGTAAGCTGATAAACCTTCAACAGAATGCACTGCACATCAGTCACAAGATGCATTGCTGACTAAAGAGTCAAAGTTGGGCTATTCATCTGTGGGTCTTTCTGACTTTTTCCCTTTCAACTTTGAAATTCATTTTCTATTCCAGATAATATTTGGAGGCATTTAAACTGAAGGATTTTTGACTACTTATGGCTATAGGTTTGCTTTGTTTGGATGCTATAGTATATTTTTAAAAATGCTATAGTATATTTTTTAAATGCATACTTATAAGTTTAGACGTTTATATGTGGATTACGTGGACTCTCATTTGCCACCTTCTTCATGGTCCTCACTACCCTCTGTCCTCTTCAGAAGTTATTTGAATTGACTCTCAAGGCATTTGAGTTTATGTGGCCCCTGGAAGAGATTTTGAGATCCCGTATCTCCAATTCAATTGGAGGACACAAAGGTAAAAGTATTGTCTGTAAATATAAAAATTCCAATAAGCAAAGTAGTTCCAAAATGATAATAAAACCTAAAGGGGCCTAGGGCAAGCATCTCAGATGCTGTACCACCTGGTCACCAAAAGTTGAGGAGTCTGCTAAACTTTGATTTACATTCTCTCAGTAGCGAACTGACTCCAGCGCAATTTCCACAAAGCCTCTTTCTAAAATGCAAATATGTACTCCACAAAGAGTAATAAATTAATTTATGAGATAGGTGATCTATGCCGTTTCCCAGAAGGAGGAACCTACATATCACGTTTTTCTAATACAGGTTAGAGAAATGCTGATTGAGAATCAAAGAGGCCAGGAATAAGAATTTCGGGGCAGGGCTGACAGTGAACAAGAAGGTAGGAGTTACAGATCTTGAATGCACGGGCAGGGAACCAGAGACAAATGATGTAATTCTATACTAAACTGAAAGTTAAACCTTGTGTGTGGCAGATAAACCAACCCTATAATCTCAACTTTCCTGTTCTCTTAGGTTTAGGCACTTACCTTATTTTAATATATGTATACACACACATACACACACACACACACACACACACACACACACACACATGTATATATGTATATTTATATTGTTGATTAAACAAATATATACATAAATTCAATTTAATTTTTATGTCCAAGATTTTCCGTATAAATGGATTAATATACCAAAAACTAATACTAGGTAAATTAGATGTTTTTATTCAGAAAATATGCTCAACATGTTCTCAGCTAAAAAACAGGCAAAAAACATTCTGACTGCTTAGTATAATTGAGATAATGTAAGGGAACTACTTTGCATTATACAGACTTAGAAGATTTACAATTTTATTTTTGCCATCTTGGTTTATGAAAAGCAGACTGAATAATGTGCTAGAGATTGATTAGTAAGAGAACATGGGACTAATCTTCAGGAAGCATTGGGTGAGATGATAACACTTAAGCTACTGTATAACTGTGGAGTAACAGTTTTAATAATCCTGAACACTCTCTGACTGGGACATATTAAGATGAGTAAAATCGGCCTCTTTGTTGATATCATTAAATAGGGAAATGGTGCTGCACATGCCTCAAACTACCAGTGACCAAATACTCAAAGAAGAGACGGAAGGTTATCTCTCCTGGAAGCTTCTGTGCTCCAACTTCATGAGGCAAGCAGATGTACGGGCCCTGGCTGCATGGCCACAGTCTGCTCCTCACTCCCTGAGATGGCATCCGTCCCCTGTCCCTGTGAACCAGGAAGTAGAACTCTGACCTTCTCCTCACTTCCTGAGATGGCATCTGTCTCCTGCCCCTTTGAACCAGGAAGTAGAACTCTAACCATCTCCTCACTTCCTGAGATGGCATATGTTCCCTGCCCTGTGAACCAGGAAGTAGAACTCTAACTTTCAACAATCTTCTCAAGAAATCTAGTCACATCAATCACATTCTGAGTTCTGTACCAAAGATCTGTGAAGTCCTAGGCAGGGCTCTGCTACATGATCTGTACTCCTGTCTCAGTAAACTGGTGCTGAGGGAAGTTTCTCTTTCCATTTCTCACACATTCCGGTTTTTAACATCTAAATTGCTATCTGATTCTTCTCTCCTCCAGTCTAGAATTTCCCTGAATTTCTGGTTTTCTTCTTTTCTGTATGTGGAGCAATTCATCTTTGTTAATTCTGACCAGCATTCCCTCCTTATCTCACAACACTGAGTGAAACTAACATCCTCCAAGTTGCAGTTGCCACTCTCCTTAGAGACCTATTTCATGACTGTAGCTCACGATTTGTACCCCTCTTGTTGGATATCACTGGCCATTTAAAAATACTTATCAAAATGTTTTTGCAAATTTTCACCATGCTCTTCCTAAGAGAAACCAGGGTGAATAAACCATTCTCCATCGAAATAGTTTAAAGTGCAGGCATCCTGCACAATGAGAGTGGATACAACCAAAAGCAAGAAGCAGAGATGACCCCATAATTGAGTGAGATGCTCACATAAATGTGCCTTATAGTCCTTGCCGAATTATGCATTCGATTACAAAATAGTGCAAGCTCAGAAACCATGGCCCTCTTTGGAATTGGAATACAGAGAACATGCATATGGACTGGAATAAGAAGTAGAGCTCATATACATACATGAAAGTGAAAAAGGGCAGGACCCATTCTGAGAACCACAGGCCCAGGGCAAGCAAGAAATTAAAGAGCCATCTCTGCTCCAGAACCCAGCACTCTAGAGAACGAGGAGGTAACAAGTCTCCACGCATCAAGATTTCCCATGATATTTACTGTCTGAAGCCCAATTTCACTCTTCACTGCCATGAATGCCAGTCCTCAGTACAGAAAACTTCTGCTTGGCTCTTCTATTTTCCAACTTTTAATAACCCAGCATTAACCACAGCCCTTGAATGATACTAACCAATGACTTTAAAAGGGCAATTTCATATTCTCCCCCATTGCTGATGACAGCAGAGGAAATGCTACCCAGGGGAAGGAGGGAGATCCTTCAGCATCAGGACTGACTCCCAAAGGCTGCCACAAATTTATTCCTGCAACCCCCTCACACAGTCACAGAGCCCTATAGCAATGGTGTTGCCATGGCAACCAAGAGGCAGCCAAGAGGAGAATGGATCTTGTCACCCCACAAGTGGTGCTTCAAGTCTTCCATCTCACCACTCTTTCCATATGACAAACTGCATCATTAAGAGGCTCCAGATAGTCATTAATTACTAAGTGTGTCTCCTCTACTCTAAGTTTGGTCATGCGAGTATCACCTAGAGGACACAAGAAAAGCAAGTTTCACCTGCATGGTATAAAAAATAAAAAGGAGATTAGGATGCTAGGGAGCATTCTAGGGAGAGAAGACCAAGGAGGGAGAATCCTGGAGGTCATCTTAATGCCCTTCTCACAGCCCTCTGTGTGAGCATGGAGATGAAAACTCATGCAGCGTAACTTCCGATTGCCCTTTTCAAATTTCCAGAACAAGCACGATGAATCAGCAATGTCCCTTGGAGTGTGGGAGAAAGACTCCCAAGACAGCAGCCTAAGGCTGGCTAAGGTCTCAGGAAATCTATTTATGCCCTGGTTCAGCCAAGGCAGGGTTGGAATAAGATAACTAGGATAGCTAAGCCCTTTGGGGCAAGTTATTTTAGTAAGGAACCAATTTTGTAAAATTTAATAAATTCTAGGTTTTGTCACTTGCTTGTTTTCCTTTCTATTTTTTTCCCTTACTGTTTTCATAAAAAAAAAAAAAAAAAAAGAAAGAAAGAGAAAGAAAGCCTTTTTATTTTTAGAGGACAAATGGAAAGATCTCTCTTTCCATGACTCAGCCAGAACAGCTTGAAGGATCACGGTGTTTTACAAGGCCAGATGTGATGCCTCGGATGGAAAGGTTGGTGAGGTGGGGGCTTGCGTAGGGATGCCTACCGCCTCACATCCTTTCAGGCTAAGGAAAGAATGTATTTGGCATCCCAGTGTATGACAAATTTGTGTAACTTCACATACATCTAAGCAGTAGGAACAAGAGAAGATGTATCATAGTAGTGAGACATAAAGACAGCCAGGAAGGCAAAACCTAGTCATAAGCATTTTCATCTAGCTAAAAAAGGATTTAGATTTTGTTTTAAAAGTTATGTGTAGACACTGATCAGATCTAGTTTTGGCTAGATTATCCAGCAAGGCTAGGAAGGCAGTTGCCCCTGAGTGGCATTCATGAGATCCTTAGAGAGAGAAAAAGACATGATGTTCTAAAAAAGAGTTTGCACAAATACGTCGTTGAGAACAGAGTTGCCTTTACAGTGTTGTCTAAAAGGGTGGCATTTTCCACTGAGGTGAGAACAGAGCCATTTCTTTACTGTGAAAGATCAAGTTTCAAGTGCATCACAAGAGAAGGGTGAATGAGATCCCTTGATAGTAGAGTCACAGGATTGAGCTGGTAGGGCAGAAGAACCGCAAATGAGGGAGAAATCTGCTCATTTCCTTCTTTCTTGCCCCAAAGCAAAGCAACAGAATCTGGTCCAAAGGGCTGGTACAGATGGTGGAATAGCACAACATATGTTCTGCAAGTACTTCCAAGAACCACCTATATCTTGGCACTTAAATACTTCACAACAGAGAAAATGTGCTGATAATTTATATATTCAATATGTGTTCATGTGTGTACACGCCCAACATTCACACACACAGAGCCAACGCTCAGCAAACTCGGCGTCACTAAAACTTAGCTTATGGGCCCTGCTTCCTTTTCTCATGCTTTCCCTATTCCTAGTATCACCATACTCTCTTCTTTCTTCAGTCTTTGGCCCTGTTCTTAGAATTGTGTTCTTACATCAATTTCTTACCCCTTCAGCAAACTCCAGGCTTCTTAGGGAGCCCAATGGCTAATCCCCATCATGTGGAAGAAAAAACTCTTTCCTCTTTTTAGAAGAATTTCATGCATAACTAAAGGTGGGAGGGAGGACCTTTTACTGACCCTGACCTCGTGGTATATAATCTAGTACCTGGTTATTTTAATACTTAGTTTCTGTATACCTAAAGCCAGGCATGGCCACTTGAAGGTACCCTGGCATATATACACACCCACCAACACCAAGATCAGTGAATTAAAATAGACTGACAAAAATGCCTCCTGTATTCTCCCTTTGCTCCAGTCTTTTCTGATAAGTAGGACAATGGCCATCATTTCACCACAGAAAGCAAACAAAGGAAGTAATATTAAGGCTATCCTAGATGGAGATTGCCTGTCTTCAAGTTTTAGACTTCTGATTCGGATTACTCTCAGAACCAGTGTTACTCAATGGACTTGAAAACAAACTCACTCTGTTACTATTTTCAGGAGGAATCTGTATCCTAGCTTCAACATCGATGTGACTCTAAGCGGGTCACCTCTTCTCAGTATTAACTCTTCTACAAAACATTCCCAATATCTTTGTCTGCTCCAAATTTACATTTATTATAATAAAGTAGACCAGGCAGTGAGTTCACAAACCTCTAGTTGTCTCAATCCTTTGTTAGAGAATTCCTGCCAGCTCAACTGTATGCATGACAACTCCCAACCCCTCCTCAAACACTGACGTACAACACAACACACAGGTACCCAGACCTCCACATTCCCATTGTCCCCAAGACATCCAGAGCTGTGCCCAGTCCCACAAGGATGCATCTGCACACATAAATGCACACCCTGGGTGCAAACATAGTCTCCACATATATTTATGCAAGTGTTTTATAAACAGCAAAACCTTGTTAATTCACAAGCCTCTTTGGCTGGCGGATTACTGGAGTGTGCAGATTAGAATTGAAAGAAATGATTACATAGTCAAGGATAGCCCATTGCCAAACACATTCTGTTCTTTTGCTTAGTGTTGTAGTTTTGCCTTAATTTATGGTAATCCTACCCACGCTGCAAGCTAATGTATGGCTGGTTCATAAATGGAGTGCAATCTCCTACTCCATTTTGGCTGGGAAGGAAGAGAAGACCGCCAGGTTTTTAAACAAGTCTTTAAAAAAACAAAAATTACAGTTCTGCCACATATTAATGTGAGAATAGATGAGATTTTTCACTGTTCATATATATGGTGCATGTGGACAAATATATATACTCATAATGAAGTCCCAGTTCTGTGAGAACTCTTAGAACAGATGTTGAGTTTAATTTCTGTCATAATATATGATAGTTTGGTTTAATAAAAAGGAATTCACAGGCTTCAGTAGCTTCATGTCCAAGGGCTATATCTCTGCGCCAACTGTCATTTATTCCACCATGTCTCTCCCCTTCATTTCATGTTGGATTTCAAACCCATATTCAGTCCTTCATCCTTCTACTCTGTCTTGTGGCTTCTTCTTCCACAACAGGACTGGATGAATTGTGTCTATCGCTCTATTTACTACATATTGAATTCAATAGAAACTCAAAGTAGAGTTTCACCAGAACCTCACACCAACCATCCTTTCCTTCAGTTTCCAGCCAGCCTTGTTTATACTTCAATCTAGCAACATACCATAAATATTCTACTTTCTTCAATTTCTCAATTCATCTCCATTGAGTTCAAATATACTCTAATTTTTCTTAGCCTGAATTTTTTCCTTGACTAGAAACACATCATAATTTCTCTTTCTCATGCATAGAATTTCTGATAAGGAAAATGTATTTCTTCCCACTGGAAAAAAAAAATCCCCTGTCATACCTGAATCCCAGCCATCTTATGGAATAGCATTGTTTAAAAACTTTGGGTTGAGATATAAAATGCCTACAGCATAGTACACAAATCATAAGTGTTCAGCTATTTGAATTTTCAGGATTTGAATACACTCATCTAAGTAACCCTTAGCTCAAGAGAAACAATATGACTAGAACCACTGAAATCCCCCTCCTGACCTCACAGTCACTTCCTTTTATTCCAGGAGTTAATAGAAAATGAACCTGTCCTCTATTACCACCAATTAATTTTGTCTTTTGGGGAACTTTATATAAATGAAATAATGCGATATTATTTTTTCATGTCTTGTTTCTTTCAGTCAATGCTGTATTTGAAAGTCAACATGCCTGGTGTGGTGGCTCATGCCTGTAATTCCAGCAGTTTGGGAGGCTGAGGCGGGTGGATCACGAGGTCAGGAGTTCAAGACCAGCCTGGACAAAATGGTGAAACCCTGTCTCTACTAAAAATACAAAAATCAGCCGGGTGTGGTGGCGGACGCTTATAATCCCAGCTACTTGAGAGGCTGAGGTAGGGAATTGCTTGAACCTGGGAGGTGGATGTTGCAGTGAGCCGAGATCTCACCACTGCACTGCACTTCAGCCTGGGTGACAAAGGAAGACTCCATCTCAAAAGAAAAAAAAAGAGGAAGAAAGGAGGTCAACCATATTATTGTATACAGTTGTAGTTCATCACTCTCATTGCTATGTAGCATTCCATTGTATAAACCACATTTTTTTCTCTGTCGGTGGATATTTGGGTAATTACTTTTTATGGTATTATATTAGTTCTGCTATGTACATTGTTACGCAGGTTTTTTGATGAATATGTATAAATTTTTATAGGAAAATTCCAGAAGTGGAATTGCTAAGTCATAGGATGTACAGTGTATATATGTTCAACTGGAGTAAATACACCCAACAGTATTTTAAAGTAAATGGCTGTAAGAATGTAAGCCCTCATCATCACTGTCTGCGTGTCCCAAGGCCCTACACACACACCAACAGTGTTTAGGGTCTTTTTTTGAAAAAAGCCGTGTTGATGGTAGTGTAGTGGTATAAACTCATTATTATATTTTGATTAATTCACATTTCCCTGACTGAGCACAATTTTATACATTTATTCACCATTTGACATCCTCTATTGCGAAGTGCCTAAGGATTTAAAATTAAGTACTTTTTCATTTGTTTATTGGCTATTTGGATATCCTCCTTCAAAGAGTTACTGTTCAAGTTTTCGCATGTTTTTCTACAGAATCACTTGCCTTTGTGTGTGTGTGATTCGGAGTCTCGCTCTGCAGCCCAGGCTGGAGTGCAGTGGCTTGATCTAGGCTCGCTGCAACCTCGACCTCCCGGGTCCCGTTCAAGCAATTCTCCTACCTCAGCCTCGCAAGTGGCTGGGATTACAGGCACAAGCTACCATGCCCAGCTAATTTTTGTATTTTTTTAGAAAAGACAGGGTTTCACCATGTTGGCCAGTCTGGTCTTGAACTCCTGACCTCGTGATCTGCCTGTCTCAGCCTCCCAAGGTGCTGGTATTATAGGCGTGAGCCACAGTGCCTGGCCAGGAGTTCTTTGTATTTTCTGAATAGGAGCCCTTGTTGGGTAGCTGTATTGTGAACAACTTCTCCCAATTGAGGTTTGCATTTTTTCTCTCTTAGTGGCTTCTTTTGATGGTATGAAATGAGATGTCAATCATAATACAATTCATTTATCATTTTAACTTTTATGATTAGCGCTTTTTCTGTCCTATTAAGAAACTGCTATTGCCTCATTCCAATAAGTTCTTTTTTTTATATTTTTATTTTTTATATTTTTAAGTTCTTTTATATCCTCTATTTAATTTGATCCTCAGAACATACCTTCAAAATAGGCAGAAGAAGTATCATTTTGTCTGTATTACAGAAGAAGAACACAGACTCAAAGCGGAGAGTAAGTAAGAGAGTTCTCAAAGCAAGTCTTCTGACTTCAGCTTCTGAATATTCTGGAAACCAAAGTATGCTCCAATCTCTTATGGTTCCTAGACTAGTGCCACTATTCATGCCAAAACTAAATCTCTCCATGGCATGGCCTGAAAGGATGCTACTTGGGAAATTTAAAGCCAAGAAGAAGGTCATGGTTATGGGCATTCACAGCAAATGATTCACATTAAAATATGATGGTGTTCCCATCACCTGAACCAGAGACCTCTTCTCTACAAGAGGAGATATAGAAGATTTTATGAAAAAGCCAAAGTCAGGCCAGGCATCGTGGTTTACGCCTGTAATCTCAGCACTCTGGGAGGCTGAGACAGGTGGATCACAAGGTCAGGAGTTTGAGACCAGCCTGGCCAACATGATAAAACCCCGTCACTACTTAAAAAAAAAATGAAAATTTGCCAGGCATGGTGGCGTGTACCTGTAATCCCAGCTACTTGGGAGGCTGAGGCAGGAAAATTGCTTGAATCCAGGAGGCAGAGGTTGCAGCGAGCTGAGATCATGCCATTGCACTCCAGCAGAGCAAGACTCCATTTAGAAAAAAGAAAGAAAGAAAGAAAAAGCTTAAAAAGCCAAAGTTCACTTCTCTTTTACCATTAAATGAGGCAGAGAGGAGAATGACCCCTCCTGTTCTCATTACAGTTATTTATTATTTTTAAAAAGTAAAGAGATGAGGTGAGAAAGAGAGAGAGAAATAAGTAAGAGGCATAGAGAGGAGAATGAAACAAGGAAGAGTAGTACAGAAGGAGCAAAACAGGAGGAAGAGATTAAGAAATTTCAGAGACAGTGAGTCAGAGAGACAAAGGAAATGAGTGAAAATGAAGAGAGCAGAGATAAAAAAGAAAAATTGACAGAGGAAGGGAAGAGGAAAAGAGAAAAAAATTGTTAAAGAAAATTAAAGAGAAAGTGGCTTGTCATCTATAAGCACTGTGATCTTGACCACGCTGTTTTCTCTCTTTAGTTTTCATCTCTTTAAAATGGAGATGATAACACACACGTACTACGGCTGCTGGTGTAATAAAAAGATAATGCAGCTAAATGCATTTGCTCAATCGCCCCTCTGCCGTAGTGGCTTAAATAAGAAATTTGCTAGACAGAACTATTTTAAAAGGCTTCAAGACTGGCCAACTTATGAAGTCAATGACGGATGGTATGTTTACATCTACAGCCTACCGAATAGAATTCTTAGTTTTGCCATTAACAAAAATTGATTTGATGACTCCTTGTAGATATAAATCCACGACTACATCTGGAGGTATCTGGACTCACTCCATACTTAGCTTTAAGGATGATGAACAACTTTGAATTAAGTGCCAAAGCTCAATAAGCCACTGAGTTTCATTAACACTCTTATTAATGATCAGAATACATGTTACACAGAGAGATAATTACTTTCTTGATGACAAATAGGAAGATGTCATAATCACCAGGTATAAAAAATAATACCCCCAGAAACAAGCTTTAAAAAAGGACCAAAGTGTAGCAATTTTCCTTTTTCAGATCCTTTGAAAAATTTTCAACTGAGTAAGTTTTGGCACGTGCACACACTAACACAAACAAAACATCTTATTATTCTAGGAGTTTTGGCCACAAGCACACACACAGACAGACAAAACATCTTATTATTCTATGCTTTCTCTTACAAGGTGTGTGAAATAATTCTGGAATTTAGGAAACTTCTTGAGAAACGAATAGAGTAGACTCTCTATGGCTTGATCACAATTTCTTTTTTCATAAGACTAATTTCTTCTCTCTAGCCCTATTTGATTTTTTCACTTTCCTGGGCTCCCTATGTATTTGTCTTTTATATAGTTGCTATCTCCAAAATAGTTTTATTCATTTAATCATGAAAAATTATGTATTATTTAACAAATAATCCTGAGCACCCTGTTGGGATTAAACATACAAAGTTGGAGGAGGGACGGGAAGCTATGGTGGACCTCTTTCACAGTGCTCGGAGCCTAGCTCAGGTATCCACTCCTGAAAGTAACAAAGAGGTAGAAAAGCTTTTTCAAAGAGCAAGCCAGGCCCCTTGTTGATATTTTGCAAGTCTACACCTAATAGGGAACAGGAGGTGTTTTTTAAAAGTAATTTCAGAAGCCTCAGAAACCATATCTTGACCTCCATAAACATTGTTGCCTGGGGCAACAAAAGTTCTCAGATTCAGTTCTCCTTTATTCTCAGGGAAAGAATAATGCCTGATTATTCTGATGTACAGAACAACAAAGAAACTTCTTTGCATTTACTTTTTCTGATACCTACAAAATCTTCTCTCTCTGCTAGTTTTATTTTCAGATGATAAAGGGATTAAAAAAAAAAAAATAACATCTCTTTAAAAGGCCAACAGACAACCTGAAAACCTGGAAGTCACTTGGAGACATCTAAATTCTGCTTCTATACATGAAAGTGCATTTAAAAGAATTTATAAAAGGAATTTTTAAAAATTAGTATATGCAGATATTAGGCAAACTTTCCATACCTTAATACTGATGTACCACTTGAAACAGGAGATTTTTAGTTGTGCTCATGGAATACACTGGGGGAAGATGAAGAGCTGCATACACTGGTCCCTAAAGCCATACTGAGGGGTCTCACTGGGGTCCTAACCTCCACAGTCCAGGCCAGAAAATGTCAGGCGGGGTCATCCCAGGAAAAAAGTTGTGTTCTCTTTGGTGTCTAGGGAGATGCTTTCTGAGGGTGTCTAGGGAGTAGTGTATCTTTGTAGGATACCCACAGACCTATGGGGAACCCTATAAAGGTGGGGGAGGGATGGAAAGCTATGGTGGATGGCTTCCCCCATCCAAGTTCCCAGAAAGTCCTCTGCTCAGAGCGAAGCCAGATGGAGGGTCTGACTTCATGGCCAGGCTGTCGTTAATCTTGACTCTAGCCCCACCCCATGCAGCGCTCTCTCCTACCTACAGTGCTCTCTTGCAATGCAGTCCGGGCTCTCTGCTCACCTCTAGGCAGGCAGCACCAGAACTCAGTAGATCTTTGCCTGGTGACTTCTAGCAGAGTCTTTGTGTATAATTCTGAAAGAGGTAGGAGCTCCCTTACCTGGGCCCACTTGCCATGCCAGCCTTTCTTTATGATGGAATATGATGTACCTTAGTGTGATTTGTCCTTTTATTTGTCCTTATCTAGTAAAAGTCTGTTTGGGAGTTCCCCAGGTAAGAAATGGTGTTTACTCATTTCCATCCTTGGCCCCCAGATTGTTTCTCAGATATAATAGTCTATTATGTATCATTTTACATATTAACTTTAAATTTATTTGACCCTACATAGCCATCAGGTTTTACTAGCTTATGTATTTACTATACTATACTTTTAATTGTTATTTTATAGTGCACTGTGTCTATTTATTTTTAAAAAATAGTTGTAAAACAGCCTCAGGCAAGTCCTTCAGGAGGTATTCCAGAAGAAGACGTAATTACCCAAGGAGATAACAGCTCCATATGCATTATGGCCACTGAAGACTTTTCAGTGGGAAAGATATGGAGGTGGAAGACAGTGATATTGAGAGTCCTGACCCTGTATGGGCCTAGGCTAATGTGTATTGTTTGTGTTTGGGTTTTTAGCAAAAAAAGTTTAAAAAATTTAAAGAAAACATTAAAAAAAAAAACTTATAGAATAAGGACATAAAAATATTTTTGTACAGCTGCACAATGTGTTTGTGTTTTAAGCTAAATGTTATTATAAAAGAATAAAACATTTTTTTAAAACAATTAAAAGATTATGGCTAGGCGCGGTGGGTGGCTCACACCTGTAATCCCAGCGCTTTGGGAGGCTGTGGCGGATGGATCACTTGAGGTCAGGAGTTCAAGACTAGCCTAACCAACATGGAGAAACCCTGTCTCTACTAAAAATACAAAAAAAAAATAGCCAGGCATGGTGGTGCAGGCCTATAATCCCAGCTACTCAGGAGGCTGAAGCAGAAGAATCGCTTGAACCCAGGAGGTGGAGGTTGCGGTGAGCTGAGATGGCACCATTGCACTCCAGCCTGGGCAACAGGAGTGAAACTCTGTCTCAAAAGAAATAAAAAAATTAAAAGATTATAAAGTAAAGTTACAGTGGGCTAAGGTTAATTTATTACTGAAGTAAGAAAACTGCTTTCATAAATTTAGTGTACCTTACATCTATAATGTTTATAAAGTCTGTGATAGTATATAGTAATGTCCTAGGCCTTCATATTCACTCACCACTGACTAACTCTCCCAGAGCAACTTCCACCCTCTACAAGTGTATCATGTTTTATCTTTTATACCATATTTGCACTGTACCATTTTGTTTAGGTATGCAAATACTCACCATTATGTTATAATTGCCTACAGTATTCAGTACAGAAACATGACATACAGGTTTTTAGCATAGGAGCAATAGACTGTACCCTGTATCCTAGGTATGTAGCAGGCTATGGCATCTAAGTCCGTGTAAGTACACTCTATGGTGTTCACACAGCAATGGAATCGCCTAATGATGCATTTCTCAGAACATATCCCCATCGTTAAGCAACACATGACTATATCTCATTAATTGTATCAAATTAAAGCAGGCTAACCAGAACTGACAGTGATTCATTCAAAATAAAGTGTCAGGAAAAATCAAAGCTTGGGCTTCTTTTTCCTTTCTCTAAGCAATACAGACTTGCCTGTCATTTTTAATATATGAGAAATGGATGGAAAGTAACCTTATCAATAATCAGTGAAGGGATAAAAGATGCCTATCCTTAAGGTTCAGAAGTCTTCAATCCTTCCCCACCCCCACCATCTATATGGTACAGTTTTAAAACCTGCACCTTTTTCTAGTATAAGGCCCTCCACAGTCTCCACCCTGTTCTCGAATTTCAATATGAAGCAAACAATTCATCTCCTTGGAATGTATCTCCCCTTCATTCTTTATAATTGTCTCTGTTCCACTTAACTTGCAAAGCCCATCTCAAGGCATACCTCTTCCTATGGCCACTGTGCTAACCACAGTAGTTCACGGAGGACTGTCTTTTCTAAATTGTCTAAGCCACTCTTAAACTACCAGGACAGCCATTGCCCAGCACTAGGTTCTGTAGGTATGCTAGCTCCTCTAAGAGGCACAAGTCTTTCAAAAGCGGAATCTTCTACTTATTCCCTAGGGTTGCTGTAACAAAATTCTGAAACCCAAACATCTTTAAACAACACAAATTTATTCTCTCTTGTTGCTGGAAGTTAGAAGACCAAGATCAAGGTATCCACAGAGCCATGATCTCTCTGAAGAGTGTAGGGAAGGATCTGTTCCATGCCTTTCTCTTAGTTTCTGTTATTGCTGGCAGTCCTTGGCATTACTTGCTTACAGCTGCATAACTCCCATTTCTGCCCCCGTCTTCACATGGCCAACTTCACTCTGTGTCTGAAGCTTTCTAAGCCCTCTCTATTTCTTATAAGAACACAAGTCATATTGGATTTAGGGCCCATCCTGTCCCATCTGTCCTCATCTTACCTTAACCAATTATATCTGCAAAGACCCTATTTCCAAACAGGGTCACTTTCTGAGGTTCTAAATAGACATACATTGGGTGAGGGGAAGAGAGTATGCCTCATCCTGCTTTGATGCTTAGTGTCTTCCTTTCACTAGGAGAATTCAAGGACTCAGCTGCAACGATGACACTGTTTGTGGAGCTCACGTTGTATGAGGTGATGTGCTGGACTCTGCAGTGGACCCTTTATGTCCCAACTCTGACACTGAAGGGCAATAAAAGTACCCTTCCTAGAAGCCTTGACTGTGCTAAGAAAAAGCCAATCACTTTGTTATGGTAATTGCTTTTGACCTGCTCTTCTGGGAGGCCTCCGGTAAGGTACAATAGAGTTCACTTAAGCAAAGCTTTAGTGAAAGAGATGAAGAATAATTAAGGCAGGGAGGGTGGGGAGAGGAAGCAATCATGGAGAAGTCTCATCTTCAAGCATGGGAAATGTCAAGCTGGATTCACTCTGTGTAAAGGTCAGCCCTAACATGCCAACCTTTTAAATTTTTATTTGAAGGACTGTGTTTAAAATACCATGCTACAAATTTGCTTAAAAAAAAAAAAAAACATTCACAATGAGAGAACCATGTATATAGCCACGGAAGACAGAGACACCACATTAGGACACAAAACTAAGTAAGAACAATAGAAATTCCCTGAAGTTTTAGGAAAGCAAATGAAAGAGCACGGGAACTTTTTTAAACGTGTAGGAGAAAACTTTGGTGAAGGAAAGCAAGCAAACAACAAATGAAACTTCACTTCTTGGAGCCAAGAAACTTGTTTTCCTGTTTTAGTTTGCTATTTACTGGCTTTGTGACATTCAGCAGATAAAGACATTTCACTTTACTCCACTATGGAGTAACACTTGGCTTACACACTGGAAATGATTGTGTGCTGTAGCTGGCCTAGAGTTAGAACCTGAGCAACGCCATTTTATAAAGACAAAGCTATGTTTTAAAATAAGTTGCAATGGCTGCCCCACTCTCCTCACAATAACTGCTGGCCTTTGGCTTCTGTACATAAAACTGCTAGTTTGCTCTGCAAACTAGGTAAAGCCATCTACCTTTCTTATCAGTAACAGCCAGAATTGTCAGCCTTTGTGACTAGAATAGCAGCCCAAGCTAATTCCATCCTGGTCCCTGTGCTTTGTAATAAGTAACTAAGATCTGTTATTTCCTCTGCTGCCCAGAAGATGTGCAAACAAACGCTTATCTTGACTTCTGTAAGCCACTTAGGTAACAATCGAGGTGGAAAGATGTCCTCAAACCCCTGGAATGTCCAGAGCCCAGCTCCCTCCTCTCTGTCAGGGAGATGATTTACGAAAACCCCTAAATGTCTGTGTTCCTTCACCCCCACCCCCGCCTCTCACCCTGACTCCCAAAGTGATTTCTACGGGTATAAAAGGTCTTAACACCCTCCATTCGGGGCCACAGGTTGGAGAGACGCGAGTCCTCCGTGGTCGCCGGCTTAATAAACCCTGCTATTTGGCATACTTTTGTCTTGGTGCTGGTTCCTTAATCTCGCCTCGAATACAACAATTTCTTTGTGCAACGAAATGAATCAAATGTTTTGAAAAATCATTAATCATTTCACAAATACTTGTGATTGTTTTAATACTTTCAGATAAGTAGTTACATATTATCTTAAAGATTATCAACATTGCAACCAAATGTCGTCTGCCATTTTGAAATAATACAAATTTGCTCTTGAGAAAGGTCCTAAGGGAGCAGCCCAAACTGGTTGCCTAGGAGAGGCATTTCACGAAAGGTTATGCAAAATTGAAAACCACCATCAGACATTTAAAAATAAGGTTTTAAAAGGTGACCTAGTCAGTGAACAAACATGCTTATTGAATACCTACTACGTGTAGGTGTTGCCTAGGATTGAAGGAGAAGCAGAGCTGAAAAAATCAGTATCTCTGAGCCTGAAAAGATTAGAAGGCAGCTATACACTGTCAGAAAACGTCAAGGTAATACGTAAAGAATGCAGAGGTATAGAAAAATAAGAGTTGGTTGATATTAGAGACAAAAGAGATCCCTATGAATATAATTGTCAGGGAATCATCACAGAGGAAAATCTGGTAAGCTAGATACTAAAAGAGACCTTGGTGATCATTTTGAGTCCATATAATAGAGCAAACACTTGAACATCTTGGATGGAGTAGAGGTTGGAAAGTATGAGGATGAGGAAGGAGGGGAAGAGAGAAAAACCTTTACTTTTAATCCTAAAGGCATTGTCAGTTTAAGTATTCCTCTATGACTGAGGTTATTATCCATAACATCAGTGTGGACCCTCATGTCAGACTGAAACCAAAGGGTAGGCAGACCTCCAAGAAAACTTAATTAGCGATGTTAATATCTTTATGCTCTGTTCATTCTAAACAGGAAAGAAGATAGGAGGTGAAGATTGAACCTACTCGCTTTTGAGGTGGCAGGGCAATTGGACAACATTCTTTTTGTGGCCAAATGAATTAATCCATCTATTTCCTACAATCTTCTCAATGGTAAAATATTTGCATGTGTATAACATTACTGTCTTATATATTTATACGCACACACACATACATTCAAATGAATGTATGTAGATATATGACTACACTAGTATAGGAAAAAGAAAAAAAAATCCTTTATGAGAGATGAAGTATAAAAAAATCAGAATTGAATTCAGAGTTGCTAAGTGGATGCATTTTTAGAAGATTGAACGGAAGAAAACGATCAGACTGAAATTAGCTGGATTGGAACAATGCTTTCTAAAAAGTGACCTATTCTGAGATGGGAAGATCATACCCCTTCAAGAAGAGACAATCGGCTTCTGTGTGCTATGTCAGTGTAAAAGCCACTTCCAGCAGAGAGAAACGCAGCCCAGCACTTGCTTTTGAGAGAAGATGGTAAGACGAAAAAACGATGAACTTTAATGGGCTATCAGATATTTTTAAATAGCATTTTTCATTTTAAACGTGGATCCAAATCCAATGCTTATAGAATGAGGGCTAAAAGCTTTAGTTCAAACCAGCAAGGCCTTCACCAGTGTCTGCACCGAAAGCTCTCTGACAAGAATACACTTGATTTTCAACCATCAAGAGACTAGTTACTCCATTTAGGGAAATGACATCCTGATGACCTAAAATTACCCTTGCAGTTTCTGCAGACTGTAGCTTCAGCAATATGTCTATTCCAGGTTGTACAAAAAAAGAGTTTCACTAAGGTTTTTGAAGAACCCTTCCTGGGGGTATCATGCTTTTCCCAGCTTCTTTGCTAAAGGTGATGTGAATGTCTATCAAGATGGCACTTATTAACCACCAGGGTTGGTAATTCATTCATTCAGGAACAGTTTGTGAATGTTTACCATGTGCCAGACTCTGTGTTAGATGCTGATTATACAGATTAAAAATATAGTGTCTACTCTCAAGAGCTCACCACCCTTTGGGGAGGAGAGTCAAGCAAACCATCATTTAGAATACAGCAGAGCGATGGCCAGCTAACCGGATTCCTGAAAATGTGTTTGACTTTATCCTACCCTCTCTTTTCTCATTCATTTCCTGGCACTGCATTCTGGCCCAGGCTTTTGCGTGATACTGATCTTCCAGAACCATACAACCTTCCAATCCAATGGCCAGTTTAACCTGCACCACACCGATTTTCCAATAGTATTTGTCACTTAGCATCACCCGGTAATTTTTTCAATTCTCTCTCTTCTTTGTCCCCAGGACTGTGCAATATCTTGATTTTTCTCCTTATAATTTTGAAAATCATTCCTTCTAAATTTCCCCATGTAGAATTGTTTTCAATATTTGGCCCCTAAATGTTAGGACTATATAGAATTTTATTTATTTATTTCTATATGTGCTTTCTTTAAATAATTTCATCTGTTAGCCTCCCCAACAAAACAGAGCCTCCAAATCACTCCCATATATATTCCATTGTCAGTTTTGTCCATGAGATTTTGGAAATGCCTCCAAGCTTTCATTCAAGACGGTAAACAGAGCTTATATATTTAACTACACCATAGTAAATTTCCATTTATATTCACAGCGTTATGTAAAAACATATACATTTTAGAAAACTGCATCAGTGTTACCAAACAGGGAAGGATGCCATTCACATATTCAATATTGTGAGGATGTTTTTCCAAGATTTAATATAGGTTTTGGATTCCCAGATCGAAAAATTACTAGCCTACGATTCAATGCATGGGAAGGCAATTCCCCAGATCTCCAAAACACTCGTGGCAGAATTGGAGAAATGGGGAAGACTAGGCAATGCAGAGAGTGCAAATCACCCAGTTGGGATGACTTCGGCATGGACATCAGCAAAATCCTTGAGAGTCCCAAGCTTAGACTCTTATTCTGGGGATCTTTGACTATAGACATTCTCACGAGGAATGCCAAATAAAATGGAGACATTTTCTCAACAAGACACTGACACTGGCCTGACTACTCTGCTCTATTTCCTGTACTTTCATGTTGCCAGATAAGGACACCAGTTTTAAGTGAGGAGTAGGAAGGGAGCTAGTTATAGGCATTTATCCATTGGGAAGGTTTTATTCTTCTGACATGAGTTTACATCTCTGTTTGCGGATGTTTGTCACTTGCATTTGTTGTAGCAGCCCAAATTTACCGGGGGCTCAGTTTTTTTTTTTTTTTTTTTTTTTTTTTT
>PVKV010021148.1:0-13336 GCA_004027835.1 Alouatta palliata
GTGAAACCCCGTCTCTACTAAAAATACAAAAATTAGCTGGGCATGGTGGCACGTGCCTGTAGTCCCAGCTACTCGGGAGGCTGAGGCAGGAGAATTGCTTGAACCCAGGAGGCGGAGGTTGCGGTGAGCCGAGATCGCGCCATTGCACTCCAGCCTGGGCAACAAGAGCAAAACTCCGTCTCAAAAAAAAAAAAAAAAATATGAACAAGACATAAAAGTCATTTTTTTATTGTATTTTTCTATCTGTCATTGATTCAAATTCAGAAAAGATCAAAATGCCCTAACAAAATTCACTCTCAAACTGCTTTTTTTTTTGCTTTATGAAAGTTAACCTCCTACCTGTCATCTGTATTGCGAAGGGATGGAAGCCGAAAGCTCGTGTTTCTGTCAAGCTTTGACTGGCTTTTGGTCCTCTTGATGGAGCCTTTCAGGCGCTTGCTGAAGAATCCCTAGAAGGAAAGGCAGAAGGTGATGGGAGAGAGAACAAAAAGGGAACCTTATTCTTCCACACTAAAGGCATTTAGATTTTTACAATAAAGACCAGAAATAGAACCTAGTTTTTAAGTTTTTTAATTTTGTAAATAATAGTTGCTTGAAACCACCTGGCAATGTGATAAGAAAATTTTCTTCTGTGATAATTGAGATAAACTTTATGACAGCACTTAATTTCTTATTTCTTAATTTTTATATTAGCTATGGGAGAAAAACTTGTAATTTTACTGGTAGATTTCTATAAGCACAACAAGATAACAAAGAAAAATATATTCTTTCTATGAAGATGGTACCAGCAATTTCAATAAAAATGACATCCAGTGCTTTCCTAAACTAAGGGAAAACAGGCAAAGAAAATGGCATGTGCAAAGGCCCCCAGGTGAGAAGGTACTTGGTGTACTGGAGGAATTAAAAGATACTGATAGAAGAGAAAAAGCGTTACTCTAAGATATGTAAAAAGGAGTTAACTAAGTTGTAAAATATTATATACTGGTGGTCTCAGAGGCGTTAAAACTTGGTCTATGTCACCCTGAATATGGCATTGTAAATTTAAGTACTGAATGTGGCTAAACTATTTTAAAGTGAAGTATGGATCACTTACGAAATTGTTAAAGTATCCAGACGTTAACTTTGTTAACAAAGTGCTTTACAGTCTTTGGCCCTGCCTGCTGCCTGCCAGTTTTACCAAACTATCTAGAGTTCCCTGAACATCTTCCTAGACTCTGTACCTGGCAAATAATGAGCACTCAACAAAAAATTGTTAAATAAAAGGATAAATGCAAAAATGAATGATGATGGTCACTACTTTCAAGAAATTTACAATTCTGTCACTGGCAGGTGAAAAAACATCTTACAGAAGCATATTAAGGTTTCTCAGCCAGGCACGGTGGTTCGCATCTGTAGTCCCAGCATTTTCAAAGGGCTAAGCCGAGACGACAGCTTGAGGCCAGGAATTTAAGACCAGCCTGGGAAACGTGGCAAGACCCCACATCTCTACAAAAATAAAAAAAAAACTTAGCTAGCCATGGTAGCATATGCCTTAGTCCCAGCTACTCAGGAGGCTGAAGTGGGAGGAATGCTTGAGCTCAGGAGTTCAAGGCTGTAGTGAGTGATGGCTGACTGTACTCCAGCCGGGGCAACAGAATGAAACCCTAACTCAAAAACAAATAATAAAATAAAATTTCTCACAAAGATTCTAATTCAAAGAAAAATATTTTGACACATGGAGAATGACTCTAATCACCTTGAGATGAATATCATTTTATATAAGCTGTGCACAATAAACATTTCTATAAGGAAGAAAAATAAATACTAGGCCAATATTAGCACATCAAATCTTTTATATTCCTCTAGTAACTACCAAAGCCTACTGTTTTGGGGTGAAGTCTATATCAATCAGGATAAGCTAGGTTAGGCTTATCTAATTATCCCCAGAATCTTAGTGGCATAAAATATGTTACAGGTCCACAAGCAGGTCAACTGAGGGGGTGGGATCCTGTCTATGCTGCTGTTACTCAGGAACTTAGGCTAAGGGGGGCTCTGTATCTGCACTTCTACAGTTTCTGCAGCAGGATAAAGGTAAAATAGCAAATTATGTACATGTACTAGCTATTAAAGCTTCATGTAACTTCTGGTCTCATTTCACTGACAAAACAATCACATGACCATATCTAACTTCAATGGGAGAAGGTATACACACTACTACCAGGTACTCAGAAAGGGAACTGAAAATATTTGATGAACATCAGTATAGGCTACCACAGTGCTTTACCAAGTCAACTGTTTTTTAAACATGTAGACATTGCTCCTTTCAATAGAGAAAAATGGAAACTTACTCAAATCAGAAGCAGAACTATTTAGATTACTGAAAGAAAATACTTATAATGTTATAGCTTATTGTTTTAATCACCCAAGGAGTAAGTGTAAAAACTCCTAGTATATATCACATAGACCTGTTTTTACTGTTTTTTACTGCAGCTTATTATAGGTATGTAGAGATTGACTGGAGGTAAGGGGGAAAGGCTCAATGTGAAGATGATGAGGATGAAGATCTTTACGATTCACTTGCACTTAAAGAATAGTAAATAGTATATTTTTTTCTTCCTTATGATTTTCTCAATCACACTTTCTTTTCTCTAGTTATACGCAAATTTTCAACCGCACAAACCCCCATTGTTGTTCAAGGGTCAACTGTACAATCTTAGTGTCATTAGGGAGAGTCACTGTTATTAGTCACAGTCATTAGTACATAAAGGCAAAGGCGATATATACTATTTTCTATGACTCAATCAGAATGAGTCACCACATTTGCTAATAAATGTAGTCAGCAAGTCAGACTTAAGTTTATAGAATTGTAATAGGACTGTTTAGTATTGGTTCAAAAACCTAGGTTGAGATTCAGGCCAAGGAGTCTACCAAAAATCAGACATACAGACATAAATACATTTCTTTTCTTTTCTTTTTTTTTAAGACTGAGTCTCACTCTGTCACCCAAGCTGGAGTGCAGTGGCGTGATCTCGGCCTAGTGCAACTTACGCCTCCCAGGTTCAAGTGATTCTCCTGCCTGAGCCTCCAGAGTAGCTGGGACTACAGGTACCTGCCACCATGCCCAGCTAATTTTTGTGTTTTAGGTAGAGACAAGCCCCATATTGGCCCCATATTGGCCAGGCTGTCTTGAACTGCTGACCTTGTGATCTGCCTGCCTTGGCCTCCCAAAGTGCTGGGATTCCAGGCTTCAGCCACTGCACCCAGCCACATAAATACATTTCTAACGAAAATACAGTTAAGCATTTGACTGAGACAGTATTAGTAGATGTCCACTCATCTAGTAATTTAACTCTACCTTTTTGTGGCACACATATACCTCATATGACATAATATGATACACGTATTTAATAAAATTTATGTATATTTGTTATAGAGAACTCTACTAGGAGTTTTAAGGAAATTGAAGATAAACAAACTCTGCCCTCAAGGAAACTGCCACTTAATACAGAATTTAGATACTAAATATAAATTTATACGCAGGCTTATTAGTAGACTGGACATGGCTGAAGAAAGAATCTCTAAGCATGAGGAAATATCAACAGAAACATCCAAAACAGAAAAGCAAGCAGAACAAACAAAAATAACCCAGAAAAGAATATCCAGAAACTAAAAGACAACTACAAAAGGTATAACGTGTGTAATGGGAATACCAAAAAAAGAAAAGAGAAAGAAACAGAAGAAAATCAGAAACAATAATGATTAAGAATTTTCCTGACTTAATACACCAAACCAAAGATCCAGGAAGCTCAGAAAATATCAAGTAGCATAGATGCCAAGAAACCCCCCAAAATCCCCCAAAAGAAAAAATATCCAAAATCCCAAAACTACACTGAGGCATATAATTTTCAAACTACAGAAAATCGAAGAGGAACAAAATTTGGCTTCTCTTCAGAAACCATACAAACGAGGAGAATGGAGTGAAATATTAAAGTGTTGACACGAAAAAAAAACAACCCAAACTACCAACCTAGAATTCTATAATCTGCAAAACTATCCTTCAAAAGTGAGGGTGAAATAAAGCTTTCGCGTACATTAAAAAATTGCGGAAATTTGTTGCCAGTAGACCAATCTTGCAAAAAATGTTTAAAGAAGTTCCTTAGAGAGAAACAAAACAATATAGTTCAGAAATTGGTCTTTCGTAAGAAAAGAAAGAGTATAGAAGGAATAAGTGAAAATAAAATAAAATCTTTTATTTTTCTTCTTAACTGATTTAATATCAAAGTAATAATAGCAATGCAACTATGTATGCTTATGTATATGATATATATTATGTATACTTACATGTAAGTAAAATGAATATCAATTATGCAAATGACAAGATGGAAGAATTAATATTATTTTATTATAAGGTACTCATCCTATCTACGAAGTTGTATAGTGTTACATCAAAGTGAACTTAGGTTAGTTATAAATTTATATTGCAAATTCTAGGGAAACCATTACATTTTTTTAAACATAAGAATAACTGATATGCTAAGAAAGGAGAGAAAAAAGAATCAAAGAAATCACTCAATAAAATCATGAAAGATTATAAACACTGGAAGACAAAAATAAGGACATAGAACAAAGGCAACAAATAGAAAACAGTTAACAAATATGGTTAGAAATCCAACTAAATCAATAATCACTTTGAATGTCAACAGTCTAAATACACCAGTTAAAAGAGATTGTCAGTGTAGATCAGAAAACAAGACCCAACTATATATCATCTACAAGAAATTCACTTTAAATATAAAGGAACCTAAAGATTAACAGCAAATGGAGAGAAAAAATGTACTATGCCAACACTAATCAAAAGAAAGCAGGCATCACTATATTAATTTCAGACAGAGCAGATATTAGAGCAAGAAAGCATACCAAGGATAAAGGAGGGCATTATATAATGATAAAGGGGTCAATTCTCCAAGAAGACAGCCTTAATGTGTATATGCCTAATAACAGAGTGTCAAGAGACACAAGGCAAAACTGGTAAGAGTTGCTAGGAGAAATAGATAAATCTATTATAGTTGAAGATTGCAACACCTCTCTATCAGAAATGGACAGATCTAGCAGGCAGAAAATCAGTCAGGACATAGTTGAACTACTTTTCAATTTAGGATATTTTTTACTTAATGATGGGTTTATTGGGACATAACCCCATTGTATGTCAAGGAGCATCTGTGGTTGGAAGCATACTGCAGCATTTTTAGATTGGCTTGTTTTACTTAGTAATATGTACTTAAGGTTCCTCTGGGTCTGTTCCATTTTTGGTTTCTGCAGTCTTCTTTTTTTTTTTGCTTTTAAGTCTTGCCAGTTTCCACTGAGATGTCCTCAAGCTTAGAGACTCTTTCCTCAATTGTGTCCTGTCTACTAATATCCCCATAAAAGGCATTCTTCATTTCTGCTACAGTGTTTTTGATTTCTGGCATTCCTTTTGGTCCTTTTTTATAATTTCTCTCTCTCTTCTTGTACTGTCCATCTGTTCTTGCATGCTATCTACTTTATCCATTAGAGCCGTTAGTTTAATCATAATTGTTTTAAATTTTTGGTCAATAATTTCAATATTATCTGAGGCTGGTTCTGATGCTTGCTCTGTCTGAGGATGGTTCTGATGTTACTCTGTGTCTTTAAAGTGTGTTTTCTGCCTTTTAGTATGTTCTGTAATTTTTTTTCTTGCTAGCTGGATATGCTGTACTAGGTGAAAGGAACTGCAGTAACAGGGAGGAACAGGCCTTTAGTAATGTAGTGGTAAGGTGGGGGGAAACATTCTGAAGTCCTGTGATTAGATCTCAGTCTTTTAATGAGTCTGTGTTTCTGGACTGTGAACTTCACAAGTGTTTCTCAGTGCCCCTCACCCCACCCACTCCATTTAGGTCGAAGAGGATGGCTAGAGAGGACTGGACTTGAGTATTTCCCTTCCTTCTTGTCAGTTAGGCTCCGGCTAGTTTCTTCTGAGAGCAGACTTTGTTAAAAAAAAAAAAAAAAGCAGAATGGGCCGGGTGCAGTGGGTCATGCCTGTAATCCCAGCATTTTGGGAGGCTGAGGCAGGCGGATCACCTCAGGTCAAGAGTTCAACACCAGCCTGGCCAACATGGCGAAACCCGTCTCTACTAAAAATACAAAAATTAGCCAGGCATGCTGGCACGTGCTTGTAATCCCAGCTACTCAGGAGGCTGAAGCAAGAGAATCACTTGAACCCAGGAGGTGGAGGTTGCAGTGAGTAGAGATGGTACCACTGCACTCCAGCCTGGGAGACAGAACAAGACTCCATCTTAAAAGAAAAAGGAAAAGAAAAGAAACAAAAAGAAAAAGAGAATGCTCTGGTGCATTTCAAAACAGCTCCTTTTCCCACTCCCTGTTGGAAAAATGTGGGAAATTTTCTCAGATATTCACTGTGATAACCTGGTAGGACTCCAGGAGTAAAATTTTTAAAAATTGTGGCCTCCCCATTAATGAATACTCCTGCAGTTTTTCTCTCTCAGACGTGGCCATATTAAGCCTCCAGCAAGTCATAAATTAAAGTTGAGGCTTTCCTATCAGGAAACAAGAAATCTTGAATTTAAACTTCTGAGGGGATGGCATAGTGTTGTATTTACCTTAACATCTACCACAGTGTTTAAGCTTTAGTAAGTCCTCAATAAATATATACATGAAATTATGGCTGATTTAGGAATACAGATAAGGAAAAGGTTAAGATTGCAGAGAATGGTCAGTAAAACTTCACAGAGGTAGTGAAACCTTTTAAAATTTTGTTGTCATCTTGATATAAGTGAAGCATAGTTTTAACCTGAGAAACTGTTTCCCCAGAGCCCTATTTAGTTGAAGTTTTCAGTTCTCCATTACCCAATATTCAATGGTACTCAGGAAGAGGTAGCTGGACTTTACCTAGCTTACCATCATTGTTTCCAAACCGATATTCCATAAAAATCATGGAGTAAATACATATTTTTTGAAGTACATGCCATCTTGATTTAGGATTCTTCATCTCTCTTTGCTGCTCCCATGTTTCAATCTCTCTTTCACTTTCCTTTGTTCATTAAGAATTTTAACTCCTAGCTTGTAATATTTCTGTCTCTTAACACCATGCTAGAAAATAACCAAATGTGATGTATGGTACCCTAGCTTCATCCTTGACTCCATTACTCAGTATCCTCCCCTCTGACACTAACTTTTTTTTTTTAACATGAGGCAGTTTATTAACAGAAAATATTTTGAGGAGTCTTGTTCACAGATGGCGAGCCCCCTTCCTGAGGGTGCTGTCAGAGGGGATGGGGATGACATACATCCTCAATCCACCCAATCTTTATACCCAAGCGGGCAAGGGCTCTGAGGGCCGACTGGACCCCAGGTCCAGGCATCTTGGTCCTATTTCCTCCTGTGGCCTGGAGTTTGATGTGTAGGGCAGTGTCACAAGCTACTTGCACCTCTGGGCCACATCCTGGGCAGCCAACATAGCAGCATATGGAGAGGATTCATCTGGGTCTGCCTTTACTTCATCTGACCAGTCACATGGCAGATGGTTGCTTTGCCAGAAAGATCAGTGACATGAACAAAAGTGTCACTGAAGGATGCAAAGATATGGCAGACACCAAATACATTCTCTCCTTCAGCCACCTGAGGTGTGCCATTTCTGCATGTCATCTCTCCACCCACTCATTTTCTTAAATTTAATTTTTATTTTTATTGAATAGTTTTAGGGGAACAGGTAGTGTTTGACTGAAAGGAAAAGTTCTTTAGCAGTGATTTGTGAGATTTTGATGTATCCATCACCCGAGCAGTGTAGACCATACCCAGTGTGTAGTCTTTTATCCTTCACGCCCCACCCTTCCTCCCAAGTCCCCAGAGTCCATTATATCATTCTTATGCCTTTGTGTCCTCACAGCTTAGCTCCCACTTATAAAACACACAATGTTTGGTTTTCCATTCCTGAGTTACTTCACTTAGAATAACGGTCTCCAACTCTGCTCAGGTTGCTGCGAATGCCATTATTTTGTTTCTTGTTGTGACTGAGTAGTATTCTGTGGGGGGTGTGTGTGTGTGTGTGTGTGTGTGTGTTACTGAGTAGTATTCCATGGTGTGTGTGTGTGTACACACACACACACACACCACATTTATTTATCCACTCAGTTGATAGGCATTTAGACTAGTTCCATATTTTTGCAATTGCGAATTGTGTTACTATAAACGTGTGTGCAAGTGTCTTTTTCATATGATTTCTTTTCAAACAGCAGTTCTACTTTTAATTCTTTAAGGACTCTCTCTTTTTTTTTTTTTAAAGATGGGGTTTCACCATGATGGCCAGGCTGGTCTTGAACTCCTGACCTCTGGTGATCCACCCACCTTGGCCTCCCAAAGTGCTAGGATTACAGGCATGAGCCACAGCGCCCGGCCCAGGAACCTCTAAACTGTTTCCATAGGGGGTGCACTAGTTTACATTCCCACCAGCAGTGTATAAGCGTTCCCTTTCCACCACATCCACGTCAACATCTGTTATTTTTTTATTTTTAATTATGGCCATTCTTGCAGGAGTAAGGTGGTATCTCATGGTTTTGATTTGCATTTCCCTGATAATTAGTGATGTTGAGCTTTTTTTTTCATATTTGTTGGCCATTTGTATATCTTCTTTTGAGAATTGTGCATTCATGTCCTTTGCTCACTTTTTGATGAGAATATTTGTTTGTTCTTGGTGATTTGAGTTCCCTGTAGATTCTGGATATTAGTCCTTTGACAGAAGCATGATTTGCAAACAATTTCTCCCATTCTGTGGGATGTCTATTTACTGATTCTAATTTATTTTTCTGTGCAGAAGCTTTTCAGTTTAACTAGGTCCCATTTATATATCTTTGATTTTGTTGCATTTGCTTTTGGGTTCTTTGTCATGAACTCTTTGCCTAAGTCAATGTCCAGAAGAGTTTTTTTCCAGTGTTATCTTCTAGAATTCTTATGGTTTCAGGTCTCAGATGTAAGCCTTTGATCCATCTTGAGCTGATTTTTGTATAAGGTGAGAGATGAGGATCTGGCTTCATTCTTCTGCATTTCAGCCGCCCACTCTTTTATCTACACACTAGATCTTATCTTCATTCAGAGATCCTCCATCTCAGACATCTTAAACAGTAATTTTTTTTTTCTGATTTTCTCCCTAATCACATGTCTTTCATATATCTCTTTCTCCACAAGAATCTACTCTTCAACCTAGAAACCTCCACTTTCTGGACCACCTCATTTTCTCCCTGTCCCTTGTTTTTTTACTGTTCTTTTTTCCTTCTCCCTAGATTCCATAGCTAATCATCTGAAGCTATTCATTTACCAACATCTTCTATTTTTTTTAATGATTAGCTATCAAAAATAAGAATTAAAACAATGTTTAAGTCAATCTTCCTGGTGCCATGACAAAGCTCTTTAGGAAGACCACATAGCTGTATAGGATGAAACCACAAAAAATTCACTGTTTCCAAGCTTGGCTTGGCTTGGCTTCTACTATCCCTCCATTTTAGACCAACCATGTACTGAGCTTTCCAGCATTATCCTTTTCTGAGAAACAACAAAATACATGTCATGCCCAGTTGCCCATTACCCCTTCTGATCAATTCCTTACAGTTTCAGGTCACTATGCTTTGTGCCACGCAATCCTTCTTCCCTGGATGCATCTGACTGGTCAAGGGATGCGTAATTAACCCAAAGGTACCTAAAAGCAGCTAAGAATGGCCCTGGTAAGAGTTCTACCTATAGGATATAGTATCATCTGGTAACTACTTAACCATTCCAGCCAGATCCCTGGTCATTCTGCTTTATACTTTATCCTCTACTAACTCAAAATACCTGTAATTCTCTATATTCACCATGCATGTTTGCCCCTGCTCATATTCTCTTCCTTCTCCCTGGCTGAATCATCCTTTCTGATTGAGTTTAGGAATAATCTCTTCTAGGATGTCTTTTTGACATGCCCTGACCCTGCTCTAGATTACGTGCTTGCTCCTCCTCAGTGCTTCCAAGCATTTATAGAGAGCTAGATTTATTCAGGACAGTGTATGCCCACTTATGTGTCATCGTCACTAAATACTGCAATCTTTGTGTTCCCAGGGCAGGTCTGATATCTGGTATTTCATGGGGGCTCAAAAACTGCTTTCAGAACTGAAAAAATGTACACAGTATGTTCTCAGATCATCTGAGAACTCACTCACTCATTATGAGAACAGCATAGGAAAAATCCTCCCCCATGATCCAATCTTTTTCCATTTAGTTTTTTAAACTAATTTTAAACTCCCATGGTTTAAAAGTGTGGCACTTCACCCCTTGCTCTCTCTTGCCTCCATGTGAAGAATGTCTTTCTTCTCCTTCTCCTTCCACTATAACTGTTAAGTTTCCTGAGGCCTCCTAGTTATGCTTCCTGTTAAGGCTGTGGAACTGTAAGTCAATTAAACCTCTTTTCTTCATAAATTACCCAGTCTCAGGTAATTTTTTACAGTAGTGTAAAAACAGACTAATACGGAGGGTGTATGACTTTCCCAAGTTCACACAGATGCTAAATGGCAGAGGAGAACCTTGACCCTAGGCAGCCTCACACTGGAACCCTTTTTTTTTAACCACTGTGCTATATGAATTCTCAACATTCTAATGCCCCATTAAATACTTTAAGTACTATAACATAACTTATTTTCACCGTATGTATTATATGTAACTTCTACAGATACCTTATTATAGAATTATATATCATAAATAGCCAGAAATGTAATATGACAATTCAAAATGAGGGGAAAAAAGCAAAACAAACAAAAAAACAAAACCCAAAAAGCAAAAAAACTATCAGTGTGTCATTTGACTTACAAGAATTTGCCCCTAGGATTCCTAGCTAGATAATTAAACTGAAGTAAAATCAAAACCTTATTGAAATGGTTTTTATATGTAACTGATTCTGTGGTTACCAAGTATAAAATAAAAAAATCCAAATATAAAATTTAAAAATAGGTGGATGCCAAGAGGAAAATGCTTTTTTCTCTTTTACATAGTTATGATATCCATGCCTTATAAAAATGTGAAGAGTGTGAATAACGTTCCTTTAAGTGTATTCTAAAAATCCAACAGTATAAATGGAAACTAAAGAAAGAATGTAAATAAACTGATTTCACCCTTCTGACACCAATCTAATCTGAAAGCATATTAATAAAACACTCAAAACAAATCCTACCCTATCCAATTTTTTGAAATGCTGTTGCTACCATTTATAATTCTTAAAATAGTAAAAAGCTCATCATTAAAAAAATAAAGCTATATTGCCATAGCAATTGATACAACTAAAGTGAATTAGTTGGTACTCATTATTTTCTTTCAAAATAAGGCTTAAAATTAGCAACTGTCAGTGAAAGAAAAAGCCAAATATTGGCTTTCTCTGGAGCTTGGTAAATGTTAAGACAATGATAACTAAAGTTGTTGGCTACCTGCAAATCGGAGTATTCCCTGAAGACTGAACTCGGCTAGACTGGTAACTGAAATAAAACTGCTGCTATGCAACTGCTCTCAGAAGCCTCAGTGGGGGTAATAAGGGACAATGCTTGCCGGCATCCTAGCACTGCTGCATTCCCTTAAGACAGGGAGAAGTGGAGAGAGAGAAACATGTCATCACCTTTCACACAAAAAATACAGGGATGTGCAACAAAACCCTGCTTTAATTCTGCTTGAGACCTTTTCACATCAGTGACCACACAAGGGATTAATACAATGTTATAGCAATTCTAAGTGATTAAGTATTTTTAAATGGCAATTTCTCAGAATGGTAACTGATTCACAGTAAGAAAATACCACCTTGTCAACTAGAAAGGACCCAGGTGAGAATTGTTTTCATTCTTGCTTTTCAAGTTTCAGTTTATTAGTAAATTAAAAACCTCTATGTATTTTACATATTTTAGTTTATCATGGATTGTAATTACATGAGAAAAAAACCTGTGTCATATATAAATAATTCCCTTGCTTGCTTTCCTAATGTAACTTAGAAACTTGTAGACAGTCACTAAATGTTGACTAAACATAATTCTAAAAAATTAACGAGGAAAAAGGAGAAGAGTAACTAAAATCATTAAAGTCTACTTTCTAGTCTTTATATTTTACTTAGTTTATCTTCTGGTTATTTGGGAGTCCAAACAGGAAGGGAAACTGTAGATGACAAGAATAACAACAAAACAAGAAATAGTTGCAAAGTGCATTATAGTTTAGTTTCAGTACAGTTTATCCCCTAGTAGGTTTTTTTCTTTTTCCTTTTTTTTTTTTTTTTTTCAAATTTAAGCATCAAAAGGAAAGAGAAAAGGTTCTGTCATAAAGCACAATTATTTTTCTAGCTGGGATCTAATAATACATTATAATTTTTGGGATCGAGGCACAGTGATCTACATTTTTAACAAGCATTCAATGTGATTCTTTTTAAATTAAGCAAATTAAAACTTTTATTATGAAACTTTTAAACATACAAAGCACAGGAGTTAATAAACACATTTCCATTAATCAGATCTAATTGATGTTGACATATTGATGTCATTATGCTATATTATGTATAATTACATTAAAATATAAAATATATATTATAGGTGTTATATGTTATAACATGTTAAAACACATATTGATATGTTAAGATTTGCTAGAGGGGCCAATGGAAGATATCAAGCATACTTTATTAACTAATTACATTCTTAGAAATTCATTTTCATGAATCTGTTATGTCAGATTTTTATTATCTTCTTGTTATATTATTTCAAACCTTTTATGTCCAACTTTTCATGTGTTTTAAAACATGTCTTTTAAAACAGGTTTACTGAGGTGTGATTTACAAAAAAACAAGTCACTATTTTTGCATGTACAGCTTGATGAATTTTGACAAATGTATACTGTACCAATATAAGGGAGATACAGAACATTTCTATCACCCCAAAAATGTCTTCATGCCTCTCTGTAGTCAATCTCTTCCTCTCACCCTCAGTCCCTGGAAACCACTAATCTGAGTTGTCCCTATAGTTTTATCTTTTCCACAATGTCACATAAATAGAATTATGCAGTATGTAGTTTTTTTCACTTAGCATAATGTTTTTGAAATTTATGCATGCTATTGCATGTATAAGTAGTTTGCTATTTTTTATTCCATTGTATGAGTACACCAAAATTTGTTTAACCATTTGTCAACTCATAGGCATTTGAGTTGTTTCCAGTTTTGGGATATTAATAAAGTTGCCATAAACATTTATGAGAAAGTCTTTATGTGGACATATGGTTTGGGAACCACTGGGTTAAAAGCTTGGTTGGAAATTCACAAATAACAAGAAGACATGAGAACTTC
>PVKV010021148.1:13436-38288 GCA_004027835.1 Alouatta palliata
GGTACATGTGAAGAACATGCAAGATTGTTACATAGGTACACACATGGCAGTGTGATTTGCTGCCTTCCTCCCCATCACCTATATCTGTTATTTCTCCCCATGCTATCCCTCCCCAACTCCCCACCCCCTGCTGTCCCTCCCCTTTTTCCCCCTGACAGACCCCAGTGTGAGATGCTCCCCTCCCTGTGTCCATGTGTTCGACATGAGAACTTCTTAAGGGGATGTTAATGAGGTAGAGTGGGGAAAGGACACTGACGAGGGAAGGAATCCTTGATTATTTTTTCTTTCGATATGAAGTAATTTTAGATTTACAAAAAATTTGGAAAAATAGCACAGTTTTCCTTTGCCCAGCTTCCCCTAATGTTATCGTCTTATATAACCATAGTATGGTTATGAAAACTAAGAAATAAACACAGGTATCATGCTGACCTAAACACAAACCTAATTCTAATTTTACCAGTTTTCCACTGTATTAGTTTTCAACTGCCATTATAACAAATTAACACAAATGTGATTTAAACAGTACAAATTTATTATCTTACAGTTCTGTAGGTCAGAAGTCCAACACAGGTCTCATGTGGCTAATCGAAGTGTCAGCAGGTCTGCATTCCTTTCTGAAGGATCTAGGGGAGAATCTGTTTTATGCCTTTTCAAGTTTGTAAAGGCCACTTACATTCCTTGGCTCATGGCCTTTCCTCCATCTTCAAAGCCAGTAATGTTGCATCTCTATGAAAGCGTTTCAGCTTTTAAGGCCTCGTGATTATAGACTGGATCTATCTGGATAACTTAGGATAATCTTCCTATCTCAAGGTTCTTAGCCTTAATCCTATCTGCAAAAGTCACTTTTGCCACATAAGATAACATATAAACAATTTCCATGTATTAGGATGTGGACATCTTGGGAGATGTGGGAGGAACCACTATTCCACTTTCTACATATAGTTTAATTGCCCTCTTATCAATGTGCGTATAGGTTGTTTACAATATTTTGTAATTAAAAAACAATGCTGCATAAATAACTTTGTGCATATGTATTTTCATAATGGTGGAGATCAGGTTGGATTCCTAGAAATGGGATTGCCAGGTCAAAAGGTAAGTGTATATGTAATCTTGCCAAATCCCCTCTAGAAGGGTTGTACCAGTTTGCCTTCCCTTCAACAATGTATGAGAGTGTCTGTTTTCCACAACCTTGTCAACAGAATTTGTTGTCATCCTTTATAGTTTTTGTCAGACTAAAAGGTGAAATAATATTTCTGCATGAAATAATATGCTGCGTAAAAATTTTTTACCTATTACCTATTCATGTCTTTCTTTTCTTCAGTTTTCCTATTGGGTCTTAGTCACTCGTCCCTTAATTTTTTTTTTTTTTTCAGATGGAGTCTTGTACTATTGTCTGGGCTGGAGTGCAATGGCGCCATCTCTGCTCACTGCAACCTCCACCTCCTGGGTTCAAGCGATTCTCCTGCCTCAGCCTCCCGAGTAACTGGGATTATAGGCACCCACCACCACGGCCAGCTAATTTTTTGTATTTTTAGTAGAGATCGGGTTTCACTGTGTTGGCCAGGCTGGTCTCAAACTCCTGACCTTGTGATCTGCTCACCATGGCCTCCCAAAGTGCTGGGATTACAGGCATGAGCCACCACTCCCGGCCTTAATAGTTTCTTAGGTGTTGTGAATATTTTCTCCCAATTTATTCATTGGTTGTCTTTTAACTTTAACTTTCTTATAATATTTTTTGTCATGCAATTATTAAACTTTTTTTTTGTATAATCAAATTTATCAATCTGTTTTTAAAAAATTGCCTCTGGCTTTTCAGTAACCACTATAGAAAGTTTTTCCCTGCATTAAGGTTAGAGAATTTATCCACGTTTTCTACTAGATATGCTTTGTTTTTGTTTTCACATTTTAGATCCCTAATCCATTTGGAGTTCATTCTTGTGTAAGATATGAGATACACATCTAATATTATCTTTTTTCACATGGTTACTCAGTTGTCCTTGTGTCATTTATTTCAAATAACAATTTCTGAGGAAACTATTCTTGATTAATAGGACTTAAGTCTCTCTTACTTCTGATTGTCTAAACTTTTTATTTATACTACTGTTTTCCCCTATCTTGACCTATAATTAATTCTATTCCTATTTCATATTCCCTATGAATCTTAACTCCTGAAGGCAAACAGAAAGGAAACACATTGAGCTCATCTTTGTATTTCTGGTATTTCTGTAGTGCTTAGCATACAGTGGGCTACTTAATATATATTTGCAGAATGCTGATAACGATTAACATGAATTATTAAGAAAAGTTGAATTCACTCAAGAAAGTAGGGAAATAATTACTACGTAAGAGAGAAAACATCCTGAAAATTATTAAAACAACACAAAATTTGGTGGTTCTTTTTTTTTTTTTTTTAAAGACGTGGTTTCACCATGTTGGTCGGGCTGGTCGTGAACTCCCGACCTCAGGTGATCCACCCACCTTGGCCTCCAAAGTGCTTGGATTACAGGCGTGAGCCACCACGCCCGGCCAATCTGGTGGTTAAGGAAGAAAAGTTTAGTATCTGGAAAATTCACTCCTGTAGAACACTTTAGTTCCTAATAATGGGGTGTACACTGATTTTTAAAAAATTTTTATTATAAATTGACATACTTATATAATACTCTATAGAGTACAGTGTGTTGATGTTCTTAATTCTAACAGAGACTGTGCTAATCTCATTCAAGTTAACAAAGTATGACTATTAAGGATGACGGCTTTAAGGAATATAATAATGAGAAATGATGGGTCAAAACAAAGACCTCAAAGTGAGGTCTATTAGCCTATTGGACAGTCTCCCTAAGGTTATCTTGGAAGGCCTGAAAAAGCATTAGATAATATAATGTGAAATACATTTTTTTCATTGTCAGGGGAGCTGGACTAGATGAATTTAATTGAAGTTTTCCATCTCTCATTTCTAGGACTCTAAGAATAACAGCATTAGAGATGGAGGAGCCTTTTGAGCCTATTAGTTACTGAAAAAGATAAAGTTCTTACTGCTTCTGTTGAAACAAAATGTACCAAAAATCCATATTATGGATGGTTGTGAGCAAAAGGTACAATGTGAAACAATGTAATTACTCTTTACTAATGTCTATCAGGATAGGATTTTTTTCCCCCCTAAGGATAAAATGAAGGGTGGAAGAAGGAAGGAAATAGATTATTGAAAAGACCGTATTAGACATATTTATATTACTGCTAGAGGCCATTTCCTAACTATACTGTTTGTAATACTGCAAATAGTTTTTCCACTGTAAATTTAGGAACCATAATATTAACAAATTTGTCTTTAATATACATAATATATATATTGGTCCTTTTTTTTTTTTTTTTTTTTTTTTAGACGAAGTCTCACTCTCATCTAGGCTGGAGTGCAGCGGTGTGATCTCAGCTCACTGCAACCTCCGCCTCCCAAGTTCAAGTGGTCCTCCTGCCTCAGCCTCCTGAGTAGCTGGGACTACAGACACATGCCACCATACCTGGTTGATTTTTTGTATTTTTTGTAGAGACGGGCTTTCAACATGTTGCTTAGGCTGGTCTTGAACTTCTGACCTCAAGTGATACACCCACCTTGGCCTCCCAAAGAGCGATTTGGTAACTCTGCTGGGCATGGTGACTCATGCCTGTAATCCCAGCACTTTAGGAGACAAAGGCAGGAGGATTGCTTGAGCCCAGGAGTTTGATACAAGCCTGGGAAACATCAAGTAGGACCCCATCTCTCTAAAAGTTTAATTAAAAAAATTAGCCAGGTGCAGTGGCATGCACTTGTGATTCTAGCTACACAGCTGAGGTGGGAGCCTCACTTGAGCCTGGGTGGTTGAGGCTGTAGTGAGCCATGATCGTGCCACTGCTGTCCACCCTGGGTGATAGAGCAAGATCCTGTCTAAAAATAAAAAATTAAAATAATAGATGCAACTTTTCTGAAGATAAATCACTAAGATCTTTGAGATGGCAACCATACAGCATTAAATTTCATGCATAGAACTTTTGTGTATATCCCAAAAGTTGTGCAACCATCACCACAGTCTAATTCCTGAATATTTTCATTACCAAAAAAGAAATCCCATGCCCATCAGCAGTCACTTCCCGTTTCTCCGTTACCCAGCTCATGAGAAACACTAATCTCTTTTTGGTCTGTATAGATTTGACTATTCTGAACATCTCATATAAATGGAATCATAAAACATGTGGCCTTTTGTGTATGGCTTCTTTCACTTAGCATAATATTTTCAAGGTTTATTCATGTTGTGTCACATATGAGAATCTCATTCCTTTTTCATGGCCAAATAATAAGCTATTGTATGGCTAAATAGTATTCTGTATATCTGTTCTTCAGTTGACAGACATTTGAGTTATGACTACTTTGTGGCTATTATAAATAATGCTGCTATAAACATCTGTGTACGTTTTATGTGGACATATATTTTCAATTTTCTTGTGTATATACCTAAAAGGAGAATTGCTAGGTCATACGGAAACTCTACATTTAACATTTTGAGGAGCTGTCAAAGTGGCTGCACCATTTTACATTCTAATTTCTCCATATTCTCACCAATACTTATTATTGTCCCTCTTTTTGATTACAGCCATCTTAGTGGGCATCAAGTGGTATTTCACTGTGGTTCTGATTTATATTTCCTAAATGACTAAAGATGTTGAGCATCTTTTAATGTGTGTATTGGCCACTTGTATATTTTATTTGGAGAAATGTCTATTCAAATTCTTCTAGGGCCTTTTCTTTTACCAGCTACTCAACAACCGACAAAAATTTTGTAGTGATATTATAATCAAATAATATTGTTAGAGTGTGGTTTCTTTAAATTGAAATTAGTAGATGTTTAATATAAAAGAAACAAAACATTAAAAATCCAGTGGAATGGTACTGGCATTGGTTATGAAATTAAAGGCTCTTATGGTAGAAAGGCACGATAAGGGTATTACTGTTTACCAGCAATGCTCATAACTTGCTGAGTATAAGTACAGCTGAGAAGAGCAAAATATTTTTTTGCGTAGCTAACTCTAGCTTAATTAAATGGTGGCAAATTTCCTTTTCTACATCTCTGGTTTCTGAACTTCTGTAAAAGAGGAAAGCATCTGATAGTAGTTATACGTATCAGTTATACTTAGCAGCTAATTATGCTCCCTTAAGTGGGCATTAAGGCCTTCAAACTGTTTATTTCTCATTGTGAAATAAGAGGTCTTGTGTTTTTCCTTGCCCATTAAAGCTGAGGAGAAATATCTCTGCTTTGAGAAGAAAGGGGTTTATGGTCCATCATCTATAAGAATGAGCTCTAAGTGTATATCTCATTCTCCCTCTCAAACAGCTCTCTTCTCCTGGGTAGGGTAAGTTGTTATCTCCAGTAGTTAGTGCTGCTGCAAGCCCATTTCTAGGAATTACCACAGATTGAGGAGGGCTTCCCTTATTCTTTAATTCTTTCAAGTTTAGAGTCTTGGCAGTATTTCCTAACCAAGCCACCAACGCTGTTCCTTTTTCCTCCAGGTATTTGCCAATTCCCACTTAGTTTCCTTAAGGAGTTATATCTAACCTTATTCTTTTTTTTTCTCTCTGCTCCAAGACCCTTAGTCCTAAATTTTATATCTTCTAAGATATTTATCATTAGAGGATTTTAAAATTATGTCCATTCTGATTACGAAATGACTTAAAGATATAGTTAATATCTACAACCCATAATTTTCTGACATCCCCATGATTATTATATGATTTCTACCTTTGGTAATAACATTTTCACAGACATATAATGATTATATTCATATTTATATATTCATACACATGTAAATATAAACATACTGTTCATTAAAAGAGGTCTCACTGGAGGGCAATCCTATTATAGATTTTAACTCTATGCAGACGGTTAGTGAAGAGAGGGAAGAAACACAGATAAAGAGTCTTTAAGTATCATGGGAAATAAGTTTTAAGTATCTTCCTGGAATACAATAACAATGAGAATACAAAAGTTGGAACTGTATTGCAGCTTGGATGCTATGAATTGAATTTCAACATTTTACCCTGAAATCTGAGATTTGTAGGGTGGTCAGAAGTAAATCAAGTGTTTTGTAAATTTACATTGGTCATCTGAACTGATCATGGCAAACAAATACAAGGGCAATAAACAGGCAATGCAGCAATTAGTAAGTGAGTAACAAAGGCCACTGAGAAAATAATGCTCTTAGTTTCTCATTGCAGACTTGAAGGTAGGAAAGAAAGCACTGATATTCACAAGTAAGACACTGACTAAAATGTGTTCCTAATATTTTATCAATCATTTAGACAAATGGTTTACAACCCTAGCTGCATATTAGAATCATCTGGGAACCTTTTAAAAAATATAGAAGATGGGGCTCTAGTCTAGAGATTCTGATTTAACTGGTCTGAGGTGGAGTCTAAGCATCAGTATATTTTTGAAGTTCCTTAGATGACTTTTATGTATGGCCAAAGTTGAAAACCACCAGTATGGACAATGGACACTTACTAGTCTTTATTAAACAGTGGACATGAAGCTTTCTATCTCTTTGTTTAACCTGGAAAAACACTTAACAGTATCTTATAGAGGATTCAAAACAGACACCAATAGCAGCTGAGCCTGATAATCCTGATACTTAAGACACATTTCTTTTTACACAGGACTTTAACTTAATCTATATCTTATTTTCCAGGGCTTTACTTTCTTCTAAAAACTATGTAAACGTTTGGTTTTTTTGACAATATTTTGTTTCTAGTATATTTATTTGATTGGGAATGCTTAGGTGTCACAGTGACAAGAGCACAAGGACACTTACATAGGAATATTCAGCTACTGACTTAGTTTAATTATGCTTTCTGGTAGTCTTGGCATAATTTTTGGTGCCTGAATTCTTTCAGAGCCAAGCTCACAGCAAACACAAATGAAGCAGCTGCAACTGTATTGTGTTATACTTACATGAAAGGCCAACTTAGACCATTGTGTTATGGAAATCAGAACACTAAGCCTAGCACCTGGCCCGGAACACAAGCAGCTCCCTCTTAGCCAAAGCCAAATTGATGGTATCATATAAGTAGAAGTGCTTAAAAATTAATAAATATCAATAGTCACTTTATAAATAGAGTACAAAGAAAGAAGCCTGTTCCAAAATCTCAGGCATGTGAAACAAATACACACAATTACAAGATATAATCATTTCTTCTTTCTGAATCAAACTTAAGCATGTACCTGGATAACTTTTCATTATTTATTCAATTGTTCCTCACTATCCTAGTAATTTCATTTAAATAAAATTCTAGCACGATGTTAAAGAAAAAATGAAAAATAATCTCTATAAGAGGAGAAAATACCAAATGACTAAAGTTGCTTTTGAAGAACAGTCAAAACTCAGATGTGCAAAAACATTGTGTATTTATACGTATGTATAACACCTAAAAGGTACCAAGAAATAGCCACAGAAACAAATAATTAAATAATAAAGAATTCTACCTAGTTTCAGTTTCCAATGTAAGTAGACAAAGTATGCACTATGTAACTAAAATACTACAGTTCTGAATTTCAAATATTAATTAAAATCTCTCTTTAAGAAAAAAAATCTATCCATTCTGCCAGGTATATTCATTTATCCCACGTGATCTCTTATTAAATGTTTATTAAATGTAATTAAATATTTAATATTCCATTTGACTAGAGACATTATCAACAATATCAAGAGAATATGTGTGAGATAAACTCATTGGATTCTGGTCCTTTGATAATTCATGCATATTTTATCTATTCTTCATTGGATTCTGGTCCTTTGATAATTCATGCATATTTTATCTATTCAACAATTATTTGTTGAATGTTTGCTCTGTGGGAGGTACTGTGTTAGGCACTGGGGTAGTTATAAAGGTGACTGGAACAGATATCTGTTGTCTGAGGGACAGAGACCTACAAACAAATAACTGCAATTGGAATTAAGGTATCTGTGAAGAAATATGGAATAAGAGTGAAGGAAGGAAGAAACTCTCCTGTAGATCAGGGGTCCCTATCCCCAGGGTCATGGAACGGTACTGGTCTGTGTTCTCTTAGGAATGGGGCTGCACAGCAGGAGGTGAGCAGCAGGTGAGCGAGTAAAATGTCATCTGTATTTACAGCTGTTCCCCATCACTTGCATTACTGCCTAAGCTCTGCCTCCTGTCAGATCAGCAGTGGCATTAGATTCTCAAAGGAGCACATACCCTATTGTGAACTGTGCAGTGAGGGATCGAGGTTGTGTATTCCTTATGATAATCTACTGCCTGAAGATCTGTCACTGTCTCCCATCACCCCCAGATGAGACCACCTAGTTGCAGAAAAACAAACTCAGGGCTCCCACTGATTCTATGTTACGGTGAGTTGTATAATGATCTCATTATATATTACAATCTAATAATAATAAAAATAAAGTGCACAATAAATGTAATGCACTTGAATCATCCTGAAACCATCCCCCTGACCCAATCCTGGTCCGTGGAAAAATTGTCTGCCACAAAACTGGTCCCTGGTGCCAAAAAGGTTGGGGACCACTGCTGTAGATCACTATTTTTTCTTATGGCTATGATTAGATAAGAGTACAAATACATTTAAACATTGCTGAAAACCAAGACATTGCCTTAACCTATAGGTTCAGTGGCCATATAATTTTCCTCTTCATCCCTCATTTTGAATGTTATTATATATGAATATCCTTCTGTACCAGCTGCCTATTTTAAGGTTTTTTTTGTTTTGTTTTGTTTTGTTTTGTTTTTGAGATGCATTCTCTCTGTTGCTCATGCTGGAGTGCAGTGGCATGATCTCGGCTGACTGCAACCTCTCTGTCTCCCGGGTTCAAGCAATTCTCTTGCCTCAGCCTCCCTAGCAACTGGGATTACAGGCGCGCACCACCACGCCCAGCTAATTTTTTGTAGTTTTAGTAGAGATAGGGTTTCATCATGTTGGTAAGGCTGGTCTCGAACTCTCAACCTCGTAATCCACCCGCCTTGGCCTCCCAAAGTGCTAGGATTACAGGCGTAAACCACCACGCCCAGCCATTATTTTAAGTTTTTAAAAGTATAAATTTTTGTGAATAAGGAAAACATAGAAAGGTTTTTTGGGGTTCCCTGCTTTGGGCTCACTGTTAGGGTTATTCTTCTTTCTGCCTTACTTGGCATCAACCAGCAGGTTATGAGTGATCCTTACCCACTGGCTTCTCCTTGATCTCCTTAAGGCTAAATATTATTCTAGAAAAATCAGTAGTGTCCATTGAAAGGCCAGGGGTGAGTGCTGGGCTGGCCTTCTATTGAATGATAGCTCCTTACCTATCACCCTGAGTTGGAATAGTGACAGCAAGAAGAAACAAGACTCACATAGGAGAAGAGTCAAGTAATCTACCCATATTTCATAGTATTCATGCCACTTTGTTTAGCTTTAGAGCCAAAGACAACTATTCCAATAAACACATCTTGTATGCTTCAGCAGCAAGTATAATTTAGTTAAGTTTGATGAACAAACTCAATCACAGTCTTGCCCCCACCTACCTTTGCGGCCTTCTTACCTGCCATTTTTGCCCATATACTTTTTGATTCTTGTCTCACTGAGTTCTTCCTATAATCCCTGGAAGCATCAGTCATCCCATGACTGTGTGTCTTTCCAAAATGCCATTCCCACAACCTGGAGTACTTTCTTCCCCTGTCAATTATTTTCTTTCAGCCTTTGAAACTCTGCTCAAATATTGCTCCTTGTCAAAGCCTTAACTTATACATTCTGTTGTTAATAACTTTTACCATGCTCATCTACCTCTTTATAAATCTGGTCATTTTTATATCTCCTGCTATATAAAGGGCTATATGTAGGGCTTCGGAATGAAAAATTCTGTTGTACCAAGCACAGTATGCCAAGAAGGTATAAATTAGTGAATCACCAATACTTTGCCCAAAGTAAGCATTCAATAAGTGTGTCATTGTAAATAATTTGTTAGGACTTGCTAAAATCTATTTTATTTGCTCTCAGCAAGTCTGAAAATGCAGCTCAGAAGAATAAGGTCCTTTTTGAGAGGCCACTACTATAATTTTGGGATCCAAATGATGAGCGGTAAACCTACTGCTCACCATAGTAATGAAATCTGAATCCTGGAACCACTGGTACTTGTGGTAAAATACTGGTTCTGTCTCTTCATAAAGTTAACATAGAAATGATTTCTGAAATATTATATAAACAACTTAAATATTTCAACGTCTGACTCTTTTTTGTACTGCTTTCCCAAATTCAAAGAGTCCACTGTGATATTAACTATAAAAGTGCTGTTGACCTGAAAATTAGACATTCTTCAAATCAGCAATATATTTAAGTGATATAAATCACACCACTATAGGTATTACATGAAAATTTAAAAAATACAATGTATTTCTATAGATATCCAAGTACTGCAGTGCCTCATTTAGCTAGCATATTTTGTTTTTTCTTAACAAATATCTAAATTATTTATCTAGCATGATCAAAGAATGAGGTACTTCACAAATCACTTTACTGGATAACAAGTTTTATAAACATCACATATCTTCAACATTTTAAATATTTTCAATGGATACATGTCACATAATATAACACAGCTCCACTTTTTTAAAAATAGCAAAATAAACATAATCTCACTTTTTCTTGATGATTCATAATCATTATCAATGTCAATTTCTGCACTACAGATCACCCTGGAATACAACGATATCCTTAAGGTCTAGTAATAAATATAACGCTGTTTGCCTTTATCCTAAGTGAATGATTGTTTTTATGATTCTCTGCTTTTCATTTTCTCTACTTTGTCCTTTTACTTACTGACAGTTCTTTGTTGTTGCTGTAATCAGTGTGTGCTGATGGTTATTTTTCAGGAAACTCTTTATGTGAAGGCCGTGAATGGTTAAATTCTCCTAGACAGCTAAGTGCATGGGTGCACGGTCTTTGTGACTGTCATTTTTTGTCATTGAGGCCCTTTTCTTCCCTCATTATTTCTAAATCTATAACATGGCGAGATGGTCAGAAGAATAACAACTGCGTATGTGCTTTGTAAGTAATATCAGCTTTCATATATATTAATCATTACATTTATAATTTTCACTCAAGAATTATTAGTCTTATTAAGATACATCTTGTATTAGCCATCAATTTAAATAAACATCATGGTTCTTAATTAATTCAGATTTTCAAAGCCTGGCTATGAACTTCAGACTCGATATAGAATATGCTTTGATGTTACCGTACTGGAGAGGGATATTCATCCTCACTTACCAACTTTTTCAAAAAAAATTTAAGAGTCACTATTCTGTTCTAGCATGATGGTGTGAAAACTTCAAATTCTAACTCAATCCTTTTCACTAAACTTTGCATATTGACAGTCAGTTCTACTCTATTCTTTCCACATCATTGGAAAAACAAGAAGAGAAGGTGAAAATGCTTTTTTTCATTCATGAGAAAAATAAAATAAAAAATAGGTAGCTATGTCTATGGAACAAAAATATTTAGTAAAAGACACTAAATCTGATATTTTAAAATTCCTGTCATAATTTGCTTAGACTCTTAATCCAATACTTGCTTGTGATCTTTGAAAATGAGAACATCTGTAAAAATTTGAAAGGTGTCACAGTAACAGCTACTCATAAACTCTTCAATGTCCTGAGATACAACAAGGGAAAATCTTGCTCCTCAGGGTTGACACAAAATAAAACACTCATTTTTGTCATCTTATGAATGAATGCCAGTTTATATATGTCAAAAATCAATTCTACTTAAAAGGTCATCCCAACTTTAAAAAAAGTATTAGAATAAAGACAGACTACATCATATTAACTTGGCTGAATTAAATCTTTTTTCCACATAGAAAAGTTTATTTTTACCTTATACTGATTTTCATTGTACCTAGAATTATGATCAATCTTATGAAGCAATTCAAGTATAAAATAATTAATTCTAATAAAATAATATAATTAGGAAATAAACATATTTCTTATGGAAGAAAATAGGTGATTTAAAATCTGGGTTACTCACAGTTATATCAAAAAAGACCAAAATAGGTCTGTAACTGATAGTCAGCTGACCTGATCACATATGGCCCTTCCATCTTAGTACTTTTTTTTTTTTTAAGAGATGGGGTCTTGTTCTGTTGTCCAGGCTTGAGGGCAGTGACACAATTATGGCTCACTGCAGCCTTGACCTCTTAGGCACAAGCAATCCTCCCACCTTGGCCTCCTCTGGGACTATAGGCACACACTACGATGCCCAACTAGTTTTCTTTTCACTTTTTATAGAGGCACGGTCTCACAATGTTGTGCAGGCTGGTCTTGAACTCCTGGCCTCAAGCAATCCTCCCACCTCAGCCTCCCAAAATGCTAGATAACAGGTGTGAACCACTGGGCTCAGTCTCTTTTGTATTTAATGCTGATTCTCAATACTGCCTGGCCAATTTAAGGAGTTATTTTCTTTCAAGGTATTTCTTAAACACTTTCAAGATCATCCAAGATGGCTTAAGCAAAGTGCAGATCAGGTCTTAGGACTGGAATTTACAATTGTCTAATTCTCTGTGAATTTAGTCTGCAACTTTATGAGTCTCATCACTTTCTGCTTACACTCCAGCTCTGAAAAAAAAAAAAATTATATCCCATTCCTTAATTAAATGTTCCACCAGCTTCTTTATAGAACTGTGATAGGTTTTAGCTAGCAACTTGATAAAAAGATATCTGCAAGGATTTGAACTCTACAGTTGAATTTGAACTTAATGCAGTTATGTATTTTATAAGTACCCTGTGAGTAAAAATAATATTCCCTAAAACCTAATAAATATTATACTGAAAATAGTGGATGGCCAGGTGTGGTGGCTCACGCCTGTAATCCCAATACTTTGGGAGGCTGAGACAGGTGGATCACTTGAGGTTAGGAGTTCAAGACCAGCCTGGTCAACATGGTAAAACCCCACCTGTACTAAAAATACAAAAATTAGCCGGGCATGATGGCATGCTCCTGTAATCCCGGCTACTCTGAAGACTGAGGCAAAAGAATTGCTTGAACCCAGGAGGTGGAGGTTGTAGTGAGTGATATCTCGCCACTGCACTCCAGTGTGGATGACAGAGTGAGACTCAGTCTCAAAAAAAAAAAAAAAGGAAGTAGTGGACATTAACCACAGTTAATTTATACAAGTTGATGAGTCTATCCTTTAATCACAGAATTATAAAGAAATTCTTGAAGAGAAAAATGTTTGGATTCCTTAGTAGCTGTCTCTAACTCTAAGAAGAAAGGAGAAAAGTAAAATATTCTTATTAAGAAAATAAACACTTACTGGTACTTTGAAGGGTGAGGTATTTGCAGTGTCCATGGAGTTGGGTTTCTCTGATGTACTGGTCCCTGAGATACTCCGTCTACGAGGGGACCTTTCTGCTGGTACCTCTGGAAAAAAGGAAGAAGGCTGAAACATTATTAAGAACCCCAAATTTAGGATCTTCCACTAAACTGTAAAGTTATTGGTTTTTCACAATAGATCAGCATGCTTTAAAGGTACATTACATTCTATCTCACATAATTTATCTATCTTTGAGGTGCTTAAACTGTCAAGAAACTAGAGAGACTTGGGCATAGTTAAGAATCTGCTTTAGTGTGACAGCTTAGATCTTCATCTGTGTACATATAATTTCCTCTGAGCTATGTTTAATATCTTTAAGTTCACTTAATAGTTGCATCTCACAGTATATAAATCTACTTCTCTATGTGTCAGCAATGTAGGAGTTAATAGAATAAAATGGAATTTCTAATATTCTTGTGAACAAAATATAGTCTAATGTTGCACATGATTTGATGGTGTTTGCACAAAGGTGAAAGTTAGTTCTGTGCAGAGAAGATGATTCACCAGACTGAAACAAAAGGGGCATGAGAAGACTGAAAGCTGCTGCCAAGATAAAATAACATATATGCCTATGCAGATATAAAAATAGATCAGCTTCTCCTTGTTCTGACAATATGACCTTACTAAGATCTTACTCTGGAAACCTAAATCTGTTCAAACTGACCTAACAAGCCTAGGATTTTGCAGATAATGTGATCTTCTCCCATTTAATTATTATATACTGTATTAAGGCTACATTTTAAATATTTTTTTCATAGAGTGATATATATATATATATATATACACACGTGTGTGTGTATATATATATATATATATATATATATATATGCATACAGACGCACACACAGATGATAGATATATACGTATTATACCTTTATCACAACTGCTTCCCATCGCCACTTCAACTGATAGACATAAAGGAATCCAGCTTCTCAGATAACATTAGATAATCTCAACATGGACAAGGAAAAAAAAGCCACATCCTAAAAAAAGTATTCTGTGTTATCTTCCAGATCTTAGAAAATAAGGAGTAAATCGTAACTCCGGAGACTGACATTTTGATTCCTGCTGTTCTCCCTTTAAAAGATAGATGCAGTTTAAACTTCCATTTCTGGCCTCCTGGCCCCTGGGATCCGTGCTACTTCCACTTAAGAGAGAGCGTTTTTTCTCTCGCTCCTTCTCTGTGTCTTGCTCTTCCCCCTCCCTCTCTACAGCTTGCAGAGAGAGCAAGCAAGAAAGAAACACACAGGACTGCAGCTATTCAATCAATCGTTCTGACTGCACATCCTCATTAGTTACTTTCAGGCTATTAACAGACGCCCAACCACTGCCTTCCCTCAGTTACAGAAAATTTCGCTGTATTACACTAATCTGCAGCAAGAAAAAACATTTACTGAAATGAATATTCGGCTAGTGCCAAAAGGACACCATTTTACACAGACCCAGTAATACACACAAATCAATTCCTCCTATGAAAATCCAATTGGAAGTGCTTACCCTTTTACTATCTTTGCATGCTGGACACGGATTTTCTTTTCCATGACTAAACATACCTTCTCTGTAATATCTTGACTGGTAAGGCATAAGCCAAATTGTAACATTCCTAAAGATTGAGAGGCTGACAACATAGCATCTTATATGCTTGCAGTATATGAGAGTACCACACTACTGCTATATTTTAAAATTATGACCAATAACTGTAAGTCCCTTAACTTCTCTCTAGTTAAATGAACCTAAATGTACAAAGCCGTTTTCAGAATTAGGCACACATGACTTCCAATGCACATCTCTGAAAAATGGCAGCATAATTAGCTCAGATTCCTGGGAATGGCACAGAGCACTGAATTTAAGTAAATCAGCGTGTAGGAGCACATTAAACAGCAAGACTTTCAGACTTCCAGAATATGACTTTCGAGAGTAATTATACAAGTTAGGTCATCTATGTGGCTAGGGCCAACGCAGGCAGGGAATGGGGTCTGGTGAAGGTAGAAAAAAATCTCATCTTTCCTCTGATAATTAGCTATAAAGGTAAACTCATATCAAATTAGAAGATACTGGAGATTTAATATTATAATATAGCATGTTTTAATTTCTGAATAATTGACAGAGAAACCAAACTGGAAGAAAAATAAGTTCCATTAGCCAGAATAAAATTATCTAGTAAACCATTTCCTTAATTTGCAATGTTCTGGCTAACGAAAAAAACTGAAATTCATTTCCTCACTTTCTTCCAAACATCCAATTTTAGTTTTCAGGCACATAGACTCATTAAACGAATATGTTTCAATGCTTTTAACTGTCTGAAATTATATTGACTAAAATGAGTGACCACATTTCAAAATCTAATAAATATTATATTGTTATACTTCTGTTTATCTTTTTAGATTTTCTTTCTGTATCATGGGAAGAAAAAAAAAAAACAAAAAAACACCAATGTAGCTTATAGAATGTATTACTGGGTCCAGAAAGAAGATATTAAATCATTCTTGAAATTCGAACAATTTCCACTAAAGAGGGGAAAGAAAGGAAATAAGGTAAGCTAAATCAACCAGTGAAAAAAAGTTTACACTTTGTCACTCTCTCAACCCCCACAATACAACTCATCTGCTAGTATAAATAGGCCTTTGGAGTATCCCAGTTCTTTAGTTCTCAGAAGATTCACAACTACTTCAAAGGATACAGAAAAATAAATACCCCAAGTACCAATGTCCACTTAGAAGCAAGGCAGCAGCATTACCAAGAACAGAATGAGCAACCTGTTAGTCACAGGAAAGACTGCATATTAAACTTGTGCCTTTAACTTTAAATCTGTAAGAAGAAAGGAAAGCTGCTACTATGCTCTAAGAGCTACATTTCTGCTCTGTTTGAGGGAAAATCTATACTAGTTCCAGCAGACCAAAATTAGACAGCTGTATCCTCTACCCCCACTCATGCTACATACTATTGCATTATTTTCACCTGCTATAAAATTAATGTTCTTTTCATAGTTACAATATTTAACTGCAGTTGTTTTAAAATATGCTCCTTAAGACTGATGAGACAAGAGAGATACAATATTGTTTGAGTAGATAAAGGCCTGAAACTGCCTCATTCACTTTCTCATCTCTAAAAATAATATTTTTCATCTTCAGATTGAAAAGCAAAAAGAGTTATAAAAAGCCTGGTTAAGTTTTACATTTATCTCTTCATTTCCTTTGCCATTGGATATGACCTGAGATGATGTGATGATGTACAATGATGGAGAGATAACCTCCAATAGAGCTCCATATAGAATGATGTATTGAACAAAGAGAACATCTGGATGTTTTTCTTAGCGGCTCTACCAACATGTATGATTCTGTGTAAGCCTTCTCGCCTTTTCTGACTTGATCTGGTCTTCACCATTTAATAAACTGGGTTATTCAGATCAAATAGAGATAAAGACAAGATTAATTAGTTTATATGCTTTGATGCAAAATTAGCTTTCTGGAAGGAAGAATCCTTTTAAATTCAAAATAGAGTAGTATTATTTCCTCAACATATACATTTTCCACTTTGTCAATGTGCTTTCTTTGGAAAGTGTGGCAAAGAAACTGAAAATTGGATAATTATAGGGGCAAATGTACTTTTGGTGGAAGATGTTCCTGTTCAACAAACAGAAGTCAACTTCTGCCTTAGAAGCAAATAGTGTATACATTGCCTTTGGTTCACTTATCAGGGAGTAAATGCCAGAAATTCCTATCACGTATTTGGGAAGACCCTAAGGAGTAAGTTAGAAGGTGACAAGTGTTTTGTGGGAAATAAAAAGTAGTCAGGGAGATGAAGAGGTATAGCAATTTTAAATAGGTAGTTGCACTGCAAAGGTGAGGTGTGAGTCAATAGTTAAGGAGGTAAGGAAGTCAGCCCTGCAGGTTTATCAGGGAAGAAGACTACAGGTAAAGGGAAGCTAGTACAAAGCTTCTAAGGTAAAGTACAGCAAAGAGGGCAGTGAGATTGGTGCCAGTGAGTGGAAACAAATAGTAGGAGATAAAGTCTGAGAGGAAATGGGGCAGATGTGCTCAGATTATACTGGCCAGTATAAGGGCATTGACAGAAGAAAATGTGTATGCTAAGGAAATGACATTATAATACTATTACATTTTAGATTTAAAGAGCTCCTTTCTTTCAAAAAGCTAATTTTGCACCAAAACTCATTAATCTTTCTTTTCAGGACTTTTTTCTTTTTTACTCTAAAATGAAAAACCACCTGGTCAGACATGCATCACCAAGAGATACAAATCATATTGAAAGTCCACAGATACACACTTACTGCTATTTCTTAATTCTTTTCTCTTCTTCTTCTTTTTTTTTTTTTTTTTTTTTAAGACAATTGCCCAGACTGGAGTGTAGTAGTGCGATCTGGATTCACTACAACCTCCACCTCTGGGGTTCAAGTGATCCTCCCACCTTAGCCTCCACTGGGACTGTAAGTGTGTGCCACCATGCCCATTTCTAGAAAGTGGGTTTCACCATCTTACCCAGGCTAGTCTCCACCCAGGCTATCAAAGTGTTCATCATATTAACTGAGGGATAGGTTCCAAAACCCTCGAAAGGTATCTGCTATACAATGTCATTACTGTACGGTCAATACCTATACGTTTACTTTTTGTTCAATCTCATTTAACTGAAGTTCATATGCCACATAGTATTTGCATTCACTTAACTAATATATATAAATTTCTTATAATGTCTACCATTTTTTTAGAATTAGTTACCACAGGGTAAAAAACATAAAAAACAGGTAAAGATAATAATTTTTAAATTTTTTTAAAAGAAAGTGATATACTATAAAAGCAATTTAAGCACCTCTTTATGAATAATTTGTCTAGGGAAAATATTTTTAGCTTATATTGAGGTTTTTTTTTTTTTTGGAGACACAGTCTCACTCTGTCTCCCAGGCTGGAGTGCAGTGGTGCAATCTCAGCTCACTGTAGCCTGTATCTCCTGGGCTCAAGCGATCCTCCCACCTCAGCCTCCTGAGTAGCTGGGAGCACAGGTGTGTGCCACCACACCCAGCTAATTTTAGCTCATGTTGAGAATTTATGTGCTAAGTACTGGGTCTAGTATCTACCTTACTTAATCTTTGCTGTAGACCCTGAGATAGTAACAATTATTAGTCTCTATAATTAGGATGAAGGCAAAATTTAAAAGGGAATAAATAAGTCCAGAAAATTCAGCAGAAAAGGTAAATAGCATGTAGAAAGATATTTATAGCTTTAATTTGAACAATTATGTAAGAAACTAAAATAACATAGTAAAATTCTCAAGTTATAATAAAGCAGAAAAATATTACATGTCACAGATGCAGTTTCTTTAGCATATACAGGATGTCTAAGCACTTCACATTAATGGCAACCTGAACTAATTTCTAGTAATTTTTTGCAGAGAATTACAAAACATGAATAAATGTAAATACTCTGACAATTATAATTATTCACATACTCTTTTAATATTTTTTGATATTTGTGGGTAGGAAACAAGTTTTTAACGTTATTCTCATAAAGCAAATTCTTCAGTTTACTTCAAAAGCCTTTTTAAAAATCAAAATTTCAACAAAGCATGATAAAACATTGAATACAAACCAAACTGTGTTTGTGTACCCATTCAAGTCACTGAAATTTTGGCATATATAGTGTTGTTGTGAATTAGTCCACTTCACTATAATCTATTTCCCCTTGCATTGTGTAAATAATGACAACATTAAATAGGATGCAGTATGTCGGTGGCTCAAGTTATTAATGAACGAGATAAGCAAATAACTTCTCTCTCCATGCTGTGAATTTTGAATTAGGAAGAGTCTTCTTCCATGGGATGCACAGAAGACATTTAAGAAACAGAATAGGAAGGATGAAATAGTAGGAGGAAATGGGTTTGTAGCTCTTTAGTAAAGAGGGGCTTTAATAACAAATGGCAAAGTGTGAAAGAAAAAAGGCTTTCATGAAAATAAGGTTTCATATCTTTGCTGGAGGACTCCTGAGGGTAATGGGAACTTAAAAGACAGAGTTAGAAAAATATTATAAAGAAAAAGTGACAAGAACAGAGAGAAGAAAATCACATACTGCATTTATTTGGCTGGTAACACTATAGCACCTGCGTGTTTTTATAAACTTCATCCACCATTTTCAGTAGGATACTTTCTGCTGTATCCCATTTTTACTGCCTTAAAGCCTATGCACTGTCAGCTACGAGCATTCAGCTGCTCTGAAATACAAATCCCCAGAGCCACTTTAATTCACCCAATTTGTATCACTCACACAGCAGTACTTCACTCAAACAAGCAGTCCTTTCAAGTTTGCATGCCCCACACACTCCAGTATGTACAAATTGGTGCTAAATACATAAATGTGGTAAATTCTCACTAACTAAAGCCATCCAGTCTCCCCTCTCCATTTCCTTGCTTCAGTAAATTTATTATTGTTATTTTTAAATATTTCTTCTTGTTAACATAATAGAAAAACAATGTTTTTCCCCTGGCCAAAGAATCTGAACACCACCCACAAGTATTCCATTTCTTCAATTTAGGGCTTCACATGCTAGTGTTGGATGAGATAGTAGAGAATACTTTTAGTGCAAACAAAACTCTCAACTGAAAAGGCCAGGAATATAGCTCGGATGTTTATGTGTTTTCTTAAGTTTCAGATAGAAAACATATATCTAGTTCTTAGCGACAACAACTGGGCATCTTAATGATGATGATAAAAACATAACAATGACAAGTTCAACATCAGAGTGTCATGTTTGGTGCAAAAGTCACTGTGGTTTTTGCAACTTAAAAAATGCAAAACCACAATTACTTTTGCACCAACCTATTATCATGCCTTATTATTTGCTATATGTTTTATATAAATTATCTCTTTAAGCCTCAAAACAATCCTTTGGAGGTGGAACTCTCAATCTTATCTTACACATAAAGAAGATGTTCTATTACTCTGCCCATATTTGCACAGCAGGTAAAAAGGGTGGGAGCAGGATTAGAACCCATGCAGTTTGGCTTTAGAGACTGCTTTTAATCACCAAGCATTCTATCCTGTTCTCCATGTGTTTTGTACAATGGAATATACAGTTGTACAATCAACTGTGGAAGACAATCTCTTCTAATCTACAGATAGGGTCTAACACATTTATCTAAACTTTTTCTGTAACTGATTCAATAATGTATACTAATTATTAATATGCTTCATATATAACTTTTTCTGCAACTGATTTAGTAATATATTCTCATTGTTAATATGCTTCACATATAATTGGGGGTATAATCATAGATTTATTCATAACATCATTTTGGTATTCAGTGAACATTAAAAAAAGAATTAGCCTTTGATTATGCCAGAGCCTCTGTTTGGGTTTTATTTCCCAAACATATATTAATAAAAAACATTAAAAAGAGAAAACATACAAATATGTAAACCTGTAATATAAACATGAAAACTTAATCATTTACTTAGAACTAAATATGCACATGACACTGTACAAAAACAAAATCACTTATACTCAACATCACCCATTAGTGAAAGTAATAAAAAAGGAAGGCGCCTACAATGTTGATTTGACCCCTTTAACCAACAAACACTGCTAAGTGTCTCTTCAAAATATCTGTTAGCTTCATTTTGCCTTGTTTATTTTCACTACCATCCATCATCCTAATCTAGGGCTTTTCATCTTCTCATGCAGATTATGGCAGGAACCTTCTAACTACTCTTACTGACTCCAGTCTCTCCCTGCTTAAAGCTATCCTACTCATCATTATCAGATTGATCTCCCTAAAATATTACCTTCTGGATGAAATTTCCTTCCTAGAGATCTTCAGAAAGTCAGGCATTACAGAAAAAATCATCTGGCTCTGTTTTGCATATTTAGTCCTTTCTGCCAACAATTTTCAACAATTTGCCTCAGTGAGATATCTCTAATCTCAAACTGGCCACATTCATTCTCCCATGTCTGCCTTTGCTAATGGTTTATCTGCCAACTCTTAGATGACATTCAATATCAACTTCAATTCATCTACTTCCATAAAATCATACCTAATTACTCACATTTCTTTGATTTCAAATTAATAAATTTATATAAGTTCATATTATTTGATTATACATTTTCCAGTTTTGGGTACCAAACTAAACTATATTCCTGACTAATACTGATACTAGTGTTCCATAACTGAGGTCTTAATGTTGCTGCAAGATTGGAATCATCTTGTGATTGTGTCTAAATTTTAAGACAAAACAAATTTTAACAGGTAGAATTTTCTCAGTTTTAAGTATTTCTCTCACAATGTTTTTCCAATTTTAGTATATGTGCTGCCAAGGCAAGCACCACAGTGTTTTTTATAAACAATTTGCACCCATTCTTGCTTGTCTGCAGAGTGCAGATAATTTTCTGGTTACTTTTAACTCACACATGTAATTAAACTCTGCCATCTGGTTGAGTTTAAGACCACTCTCCTTTGTATATATTATCTATATTAAATTGATACTTTTTCTTTTAATTTTTTTTCTTTTTCTTTTGATTTTTCTATTAGTGACATGGCTATCACAGAAAAATTGAGATTCTGATAAAAAGAAGTTTTGAGGTTTTACCTTCAATGCATCATTCTACTTAAAAAGGTCACAGGCCAGGCACAGTGGCTCACGTCTGTAATCCTAGCACTTTGGGAGGCTGAGGTGGGTGGATCACCTGAGGTCAGGAGTTCGAGACCAGCCTGTCCAACACGGTGAAACCCTGTCTCTACTAAAAATACAAAAATTGGCTGGGCATGGTGGCACATGCCTGTAATCCCAACTACTTGGGAGGCGGAGACAGGAGAATTGCTTTAACCTGGGAAGCGGAGGTTGCAGTGAGCCAAGAGCCAAGATCACATCACTGCATTCCAGCCTAGGCATCAGAGCAAGACTCGGTCTGAAAAAAAAAAAAAAAAAAAAACAGAAAAAAAAAAAAAGTCACAAATTGGCTGGGCGTGGTGACTCACACCTATAATCCAGCACTTTGGGAGGCTGAGGTGGGGGCATCACTTGAGTTCAGGAGTTTGAGACCAGCCTGGGCAACATGGTGAGAAACCCCATCTCTACAATAAATACAAACATTAGCTAAGGTGTGGTGGCCTGCGCCTGCACCTGTAGTCCCAGCTACTGCCAGTAGGAAATGCTGAGGTTGGGGGACAGGGCGCTTAGGTGGAAAGGGCAGGGCTTGAGTGACAGTGAGACACTGTCTCAAAAAAAAAAGTCACAAATTTCCAAATTTTATTGCGAAGCACACTTAAACACAATTACATTTAAGTCTTGATATCTTACTCATTTTCGTTTTCTTTAGATATCTTAGTTCAGCTTAATTTCCTTCAGTTTTTAAATTATACATCCCCATAAGGAAAATTTTTGCAAGAACATCTTCTGTTCTACACTTCTTCTGTTCTAAGGAAATCCCCTAAACAAAGGATGTAAGACTTTAAAACTCTAAAGGAACCATGTCTGCCTGTGAGACTAAATATGGAGTCAATAGCCATACTTAGGTATTTTTCTGCTTTTAAATTTAGATACCAGAATGCTAATTTATTTACTTCTTATGAAAAACTGAATTATCACTGATTGAAAATATTAACCCAAGTGTGCTTTGACATTATTTTTCTGAAGTCAAGCTGTATGAGAAATTAAACCATAATCAGTGGCAGATTTTAAACCACTGATTTCATTTTTCTTTTTCTTTTTCTTTTCTTTCTCTTTTTGAGACAGGGTCTTGCTCTGTCACTCCAGCTGGAGAGTGCAGTGGCAGGATCACAGCTCATCGCCTCAGACTCCTGGTCTCAAGTGATCCTCCCAACTCAGCCTCCCAAGTAGCTGGGACTATAGGTATGCTCCACTGCATCTAGCCTCTATTTCTTTAATGGTTACAGATCACAGGCCTAATTATATTGTTTATTACTTCTACAGTTTTAATAAGTTACATTTTTTTAAAAATGTCCACTTGTCTAAATTTCCAAATATATAATCAAAAAGCTTTTTGTAATAGCCTATTTTTCAGTTACCTAATTTTCTATAATTACATCCTTTTTCATTTCTAACATTGTTTATACTTTCTCTTTTTAGCAAATCTTGTCAGTTTCATCTATTTTCATTAGACTTTTAAAGGAACAACTCTTGGTGCTATTGATTCTGTTTGTTTATATTTTCCATTTAATTATTATCTACTCTTATTTTCATTATTTTTTTTCCCTAAACTTTCTTCGGGTTTATTATTTTTCTAACTTGTTGAGTTAAATGCTTAGCTCATTAATTTGCAGCCTTTACCCTTTTCAATGTAAAAGACTATAAATTTCATTTAAGAATTATAGTTCACAAGTTTTAATATGTACTATTTTCACTATTGCTCAGTATTTTATAATTTCCATTATGTTTTCTTTTTTGACTAACAAGTTATTTGCAAGTAACTATAAAAGATTCCAAAATTAAAGATTTTTAAAGTAAATTTTTGTTACTACTTCTAACTTAGTTCAACTGTTATTAGAGAATGAAATCTGCATAACTTTGAAATTTGTTGAGATTTGTTTTATGACCTGGTCTCTTGCCAGTTTTTATAAAGATTCCGTATGTGCTTGAGAAGACTAATAGTTGGAGTCAGGATTCTATGTATGTCCATTAAATCAAGCTTACTGTGTTTTTGAATATCCTCTATATCCTTACTAATTTTTATAAATAGGACTGTAGAATTATCCATCTCTTTTTATATATCTGCCCATTTTTTTTTTGCCATATAAAATTTGAGGTTTTATTATTGGGTACACATAAGATTGTTATGTCTTCCTAGTGATTTTTATATTTTATCATTATTTAGGGACCTCCTTTACTCCAGTAACTTTTTTGACAGTCTTGTTCTATTTCACCGGGTATACCAGCTTTCTTACCCCAGGTCTTTACTTTTAACTTTCGTAGGCCCCTGTGTTTTAGATTTCTCTCTCATTAATAGCATTAAAAAAATCCAGTCTGACAATATTTATCTTTTAACATTTTCATATAAATTTTTTTTTTTTTTTTTTTTTGCCTCAGCTGTTGTTTATTGACATACAGGTAGGCTCTATAGCAACAGGCTATAGTTGCTGCAGTAGTGAGGGAAAATGGAAGATGGAGTGTTTGCCGCAGGACAGCTGAGTGGAGGGCGGGGACAGGTGCAAACTGGGGAGGCCCAGGGGGTTGGGGAAGCAAGTAAGGGCCAGAGCCAGAGCCAGAGCCGGCTTAAATGGAACAACTGCTCTATACACTAAGGCCCCTAACTCTCGCTGGCTGTTTCCTGACCCCAGACCAGGGCTGGGAGTTCTCTGGGCATCCATTTTCTAAAGGAACTGAACAGAGTACACACAGGAAAGGAAGCTGTCACCCTCTTGCCATCTGGCTCCTGGGGCCTCCAGTCCGGCATTCCTCCTTCTTCCCTTGACTGGGTGGGGACACATGATGG